>CALNHX010002532.1:0-175808 GCA_940337035.1 Agriotes lineatus | reverse complement strand
TTGGTTATGCATTGTTTACGAAATCTGAGGTCAATACCGTAATGATCAGTGATCTTCGGAGAATCTAGGACATCAACATTTAAATTCGAAATGTTAGTTATTACTAGATCTGTCACGTATAATCGCGAACTAATTGTTTCATGCCTAGATGTTGAATTAGATTTGTTAAACGTTTCGCATAGAAACTGTCCTTGGACATGTCAATATTAAAATCACCATAATGAAATTTTTACTGCGGTCTGATATATATTCGTTACACCATTCTTCAAACTTCATTAAAAATTCAGCATCGCTTGAGCTCGGAGAATGGTACACTACCGTGTACATACCTTGATGAAAGCTTTTTGTTATACAGATTGAAATTGTGATATCCGATATTACCCTAAATTCGATATTGTTTTTCAACACTATAACTACGGCCCCAGTCTTTCGACACCTTATTGTACTATACCCTGGAAAATGTATTTTACAATCCTCTATCTCAACGGTAATGCGAGCTTCACTTAAGAATAGCAACGCTGGGCGCCTCCTTAAGATTAAAATTTTCAACTCTTCTATATGTTTTAACATAGGTACTTTGGGAATTAAGATATATGATTTCAGAACTTCTTTCGCCTACTCTACAGAAGCTAGAAGCTACAGGCGCTTGAACAGGTAAGAAGAAATACAGGGTGTTCCATTAAAAAAAAATCTTTTTGGGGCGCCCTCTATATGTCAAAATAATTTCAAAATAGCCTTAATTAAACTATTTATCCGATAAAAACAATTTGTATAATCGACATGCAAGATATCGACTTCCTCCTACAAATATAGTTTTTGAGCTATTCCGTCAACAGGCAGATAGGCAGACAGACAGATAGACACATAGACAGAATTAGGAAAACAAGGTTTTCGTGATCTAGGGACCCCGAAACGTGAAGATCTGAAGAAATCTTGGAAGGTGGTTTTTTCAGATTACAATACAAAACAGCGTATGCAATGGGCAACCACATTATGCGATAGCGCGGTGGAGAAATAATCAAGTTTAAAATTCGCTTCTAAAGGCGGAGTTTGAATTCTCAGGCATGATCACTAGACGCTTTATACTCAAAGTGAGACTATATCTGCGCCGTAAAATTTCGGCCGTTTCCAGGCCCTACCAGCAATATATGTATAATACATATACAGTGCGCGACACTTGATTACTCTCAACCAGTAATTTAGTCTGATTTTCTTAAATGGTCAAATTTTTCAATAATTAGTTACATGTATGATTAAATTGTACATTTTAACAATATTCGTTCAACATTTCATTTATTTCTTTTGTATCATAATATTGTGGGAATTTTCCAAAGGAAATATTACAATTCAAAGTGCGACATATGATTACTCTCATCAACTTTTTAAGATCAGAGGTACCTAGGTAGAATCAAGAAACAAAATCATTTTAAGTGACAATGGATTGACAGTTGTGTAATAATAATTTCAACAACGTAAAAGGGTCTGATATTAGTATGGGACGTGGAAGAACATTATCGTTGGAAGAAAGAGGACGCATTCAAGCTTTTCGACAGGAGAATTATTCAAATAGAGAAATTGCAAGAAAAATCGGACGAAGCACATGGGTAATCAACGCTTACGTAAAAGATATGGAAAACTATGTCACGAATCGACGAAGACGCACTTCAACTGCAACAACGCCAAGGGAACGTCGGGTAATACTTAGACTTGCATCCAATTCTTCGTCTACAGCTAGGCAAATTAAGGAGCGGAGTGGAAGTAATGCGTCCGTACGAACGATTCAAAGAGTATTAAAAAAGTGTCCCCACTTAAGAAGAAAGAAACTATGCAAGAAACCGTTACTTCTCGCAGGAACGTTTAGAATTTTCACGTAATCATCGTAACTGGACAGAAGAATGGAAGAAAGTAGTTTTCAGCGATGAGAAAAAGTTTAATTTAGATGGCCCTGACGGATTTCAATATTACTTTCATGACATAAGAATAGAAGAAAGGTTTTTGGCACGCCATCATAGCCGGGCAGGATCGGTAATGATTTGGGCGGCGATTTCAAGTCAAGGGAGAGTTGGTTTGGAGTTTCTAGAAGATCGGCAAACTGCTCAAAAGTATTTGGAGCTACTTCAAAGGCAACTTAATAACATAAGACTTTTATTTCCTGATCATAACTGGATATTCCAACAAGACAATGCACCAATTCACACTGCCCAAGTAATCCGAAGATGGTTCAATAAAAATAATATTTCAGTTTTAGAATGGCCTGCAATTTCCCCGGATTTAAATATCATAGAAAACTTATGGGGTTGGTTGGTAAAATGTGTTTATACGGAAGGAAAGCAGTTTAACAACAGAGAACAACTAATGGCTGCCATTACAGCCGCTTGGGAAGAGGTCCCTATGAACCTGATACAAAATTTGTTGAGTTCGTTGCCTCATCGAATGTTAGCAGTAATCGAAAAGCAGGGTGGCCATACTAAATATTAAAATTAGGATTTAGGTTCAACTGTAATTGTGTAGCTTAATTCTAATAGTGAGAGTAATCATGTGTCGCACTTTGAATTGTAATATTTCCTTTAGAAAATTCCCACAATATTATGATAGAAAAGAAATAAATGAAATGTTGAACGAATATTGTTAAAATGTATAATTTAATCATACATGTAACTAATTATTGAAAAATTTGACCATTTAAGAAAAGCAGACTAAATTACTGGTTGAGAGTAATCAACTGTCGCGCACTGTATGTTTACAATAATCTAGCACTTAGTACAAACACAAACAAATGAGATTTTAAGTAGCTAGGTAGTATGCGATACCTTGTTTTTGGTCTCCAACACGCCAAAACTTATGTTAGGACCTAAAATTTTCTAATTTAAGTAATAAAACCCAGCTGAGCACCAATTGTGTTTACTCTAAATCTACGTTGTAAATTTAGAAGCCATGGCAGAAAATTTGGTAGAAATACCGTGAAAGTTAGTTTTTGAACTATTGAAATTCCAGGTCATCAGAAAGTGGCTCGGCTGATATATAGTATCTGCAGCCATTGTGGAGAAAAGCAGGTGCCAAGCAGCGGAGTAGAGGTGCTGGTGCAGCCGGCTTGAATAGGCGAAACAACAAGAGGTCGCAGTCCTTTGCCTAGCTGGAGACAGAAGAAGCCAGAGTAGGTGTTGCAAAGCAGTTCCGAGGAACAACAGCATCTGAGGGTGCACATCTGCAGTTCAGGATGGCGTGCTGTGCCGCCATTAGCATAGCTGAAAGTTGTTTGCGGTTTGTTGCTGTGGAGAGCATAACAGGTAGAGTGCTTGCTATATTAGTCCAGTCGTTGAAGGTTTTCCGCTCCGAATTCTTTGAACCTTGACCGATTAACGTCAAATTTGGTGAGTGGTTAGGGGATGGCTCAAGGAGCAAAAGTGACATAGCGCCGATGTGCGCTTTTACCTTGAGAGTGGATGCCACCCCTTCTCGGAGGTGAAAATGTGTTCACTCAAAATAATCCCGGAAATGGTAGAGGGACAAATTCTAAGTAAAAAATGCTCTATATAGTTTTTTCGATAGATCGATATTTTTCGAGCTATTCGCGATTGAAAACTTTTTCGTGATAAAAATGAATGTTTTTTGACGGTTTTTCGCGAATAAGTCGAAAACTTTGCTTTCTATCAATTAAGTTGTAATAACCAAAAATGAAGCTTAGAAAACAGCAAAGAGATCGGTTGTTTTATGAATGCTCTAGATCCAAAATAAAAGAAGTTATGGCTCGTTGAAGAAAATTTTGTTTGCAACAACATGGTTCGAAGTAATCAACGTTAATTAACGAAAAGCCGATGTATTTTTCGGGAAAAATTTATAGACCATTTTTTGTAGTGATTGAAAAGACCTTTAAAATGAGCACTGTTAAAAGTCGATTGCATTATAACTAAGCGAGTTACTGTGCAAAAACGGTGGGCCACTCGAATTCTTGAAAAAAAGCGATAAAACACCAGCCATTCCACCAGAATTGATATTGACCATTATCCATTTACAAATTACTTTATTTTAGTATTACTCATCTTAATCCAAAAGTTTGAGCGGGTTGGAATGCGTATTTTTCGAAAAAAATATGATGAAAATGAAAAACGTATTTTTCAAATTTCTTTCAAAAATACCTTATTTTGAAAATAACAAAAACTAAAGAAAAAAACGTAAAAAATAATATAGTACAAAAATGTGGATTTTTTCTTAAGGAACATTTTGGTTTTTTTTTAATTTCTGTAGAAAAAAATAATGGAGATATAAATGTTAGAAGTTTGCATTATAGTGCGCGGACCACTCTTCCCGAGCCCTTCAACCCTTTACTTTTTGAATATGCAAAGTGTGAGCATGTCGAAAAACTTTTGGATTACATGAGTAATACTAATATAAAGTAATTTGTAAAGGAATAATGATCACTATCAATTCTGGTGGAATGGCTGGGGTTTTGTTTTTTTCAAAAATTCGAGTGGCCCACCGTTTTTCCATCGTAACTCGCTTAGTTATAATGCAATCGACTTTCAATCACTACAAAAAATGTTCTATAAGTTTTTCCCGAAAAATGCATCGGTTTTTCATTAATTAACGTTGATTACTTCGAACCAAGTTGTTGCAAAAAAAAATCCCTCAACGAGCTATAACTTCTTTTATTTTTGACCTAGAGCATTCATAAAACAACCAATCTCTTTGCTGTTTTCTAAGCTTCATTTTTGGTTATTACAACTTATTTGATAGAACGCGAAGTTTTCGACTTATTCGATCCGAGGTGGAAAGTATTCCATTCCAGTCGAGAGATTAAGTAGTTAACCGAGACTCGTAGCGTCGAGGTGAACTTTATCTCGATACAAGAATGAAACTTTTCACCGTGGTATGTATACTATTTTATTCGCAACCACTTTATTCGAAACAATAATTGGAAAAATTGTTATATGATACGACAGGTTGTGACGCGCATGAATGGATGAACGAGATTCCAAGTGTCCCTATCTACACAGCGGTCGGGAATGGATTCATTTCCAACCGCTGCGACGGCATTCACTGGGCTACTGCCAAGCGTTGAAATTGCATTCGCATACGCTAAAGTTTGAATCCCACAGCCTGCATTGTTTTTAAATTTGAAAATTGACGTAATTCGCAGTACCAGGAGTTTTCTTTGGTTGTGTCAGTATTATTAGGATATTTTTGGCCCTAATTTCTTTGATTTTTAAAATTATTTAGGGCCACAACGCCCACTTGCGAGTAAAGTAATGAGTAAAGCCCTCCCTACGAGCTTTAATCGAAACTCAAGCTACTGGTAATGTAGGTTTGGTCGTGTAACCTCTAGGTTTTAATAATACGAAAATTGCTAAGTTCTATTTGCGAACGACCTAAAACCTCTCGCGATCGACCGGTCGAACGTGATCAATTGTTTGGCCACTACTGCTGTATAAGAGAACCCGTTCGAGTTGGCTGTGTAATCTTTTTTACAGTCAATATATTGTGGTTTACCTTTAAGTTATCTGTATTTATAATTATATTTGTTAATAACAGCTGCTTGTTAGGTATATATATAGTTCAGGAAAATTAGTCAGCTAATTATTTTCTTATATTAATATTGTTGACGTTTCGTCAGCTCAGCTGACTTCCTCAGAAGATACATAACACTTTGAAATACAATATAGGTACTAAAAGGAAAATGAGATTAAGGTTAGATCACTTAAACAATGCATATTTACTTTTACCTTATGTAATGTCGATTGCAATTTTGATATAGTGAGTTTGTATAATGTTCTAGGTAAATAATTCTTATAATATAGTTTGAAAAGAATATTTAAAAATGATTTCGTAGATGTCAGATGTCAAAATTTGAAATTTAAATTTTCTTATTTTAAACGTATAACTTGATACAAAAAAATTTTTATTGTAAAAGATATCTTGATATTAAGTGTAATTTAAATGATATAGTTTTTTTTTGTTCTGTGTTAATTATAGAAGAAAATTTTAGAGAAGATTATAGTAAATGGAATGAAGATTTTCTATGTCGGTTTTGTAATTAATAGAATTTGTATTTTTTTTTATTTCAATCATTTCATATATAAGGCGTTTTTGTAAAATATTTTCTTTTTGCAATATTTTAGGTGAGTTAAAATTAAAATTATGATAATTATCAACTGCATGATCAGAGAGGGCAGTATTTGGTTTATTTGGGTTTAAAATTTTTGTTTTTATAGAATTTTTATGTTGAGTTAATCTTTTTTTTAGATTTTGTTTTGTTTGTCCTATGTATTTAGCATTGCAATTATTACAATTAATTTGGTAAACAATATTTGATTCAGATTGAATTTTTGTTTTATCTTTTAGATTGTTAAAAAATTGATTTCCTATTGTATTGTAATTTTTAAAAGAAATATTAAAATTATTTTTGTTTGTTAATATTTTACTTAAACGTTGTGATAGTTTTGGTATGTATGGGATGGAAATGTAAAATGGATTTTTAATGTTTTGATTGTTATTAAATTCTTGTCCTAAACAGTTAGGGTATAAATTGATAGTTGCATTATTATTTGTGTTATTATTTTTAATTTTATTTATTCTTTTTTTAATGTTGGTGTTAATGAAGTCAATAGGATAATTATTTTTTAATAATATTTTCTTAATTTTTATAATATTATCAATATGAAATTTATTTGAAGATAATAAAATTGCACGGTCAATTAAGCTATTAATTACACTTCTTTTATATTTTATAGATGTTTGAGAATTATAGTTTAAGTATCTATCAGTTTTAGTTTCTTTTCTATACCAATTCGTTTCAATATTATTATTTTCTGTTCTTATTAAAGTTAGATCAAGAAAATTTATAGAATTATTGATATTTTCATTTTCAATTGTGAACTTTAATCTTGGGTGGTAGTTATTAAATGTTTTAAAAATTTTGTTTATTTGGTTTTTATTAGTACAAATAATTATGTCATCTACAAATCGTTTATAAAAACTAATTTCATTTAAGTTAATTAAAATTTCAGATTCAATTTTTTGTAATACCAAATCTGCAATAGTACTAGATAAAGGCTGACCCATTGCAACACCAAAATTCTGTTTGTATGTTTGATAATTAAAAGAAAAATATGTAGATTGTAAAATATATTCAACTACTTTTATAAATTCTTGTTTGGGAATATTGGTAAATTTTTCTATTTGACACCAAAATTGTTCTACGGTTTTAATGGCTAAATTTATTGGAATGTTTGTATAAAGTGATACAACATCTAAGGAGAATAAAACATGATCTTTTGAAATTTTTATTGTATCAATAAATTTTTTAAACGTCCACGAGTCTTTTACACTATATTGGTTTTTTTGGGTAACATTAATTAGAATATTTGAAAAATATTTGGATAATTTATATAATGGGCTCATATATGAAGCTACTATTGGTCGTAAAGGGTAGTTGTTTTTATGTAATTTAGGTAAACCATAAATTTTTGGTAGCAGTCCATTATGAGTTATTAATTTTTTATAAGTGTTATTATCTATATAATTATTGTCATCCCAATATTTTAAAGTTTTGTTATTAAAATTTTGAAGTTTGTTTGTAGGATCTTTGTTTTCTTTACTATAAGTTTCTGTGTCATTTAAAAGATCCATCATTTTATTGATGTAATCCGTTTTGTTAATTAAAACTGTAGTTTCTGATTTATCAGCTTTTGTTATTAATATATCATTATTATTTTTCAAAAATGTTTTAGTGTTATTTATTTTATGTAAAAATTTATTATTTTGTATATTTTCATATGAATTTAATAACGTATTTTTATGTCGGTGGTTAGTTAAAATATTGCAAATAGATGTTCTTATTTTGTTTTGATTTTCTAAGTCCAAAACACTAATTGCATTTTCAATATTTACTATAAATTTCTCATTTGGAATTTTATTTTTAGGATTATATGTATTAAAATTTGGTCCTAGCTTCAATATATCTTCTACATCTTGTGGTAGTTGTATATTCGTTAAGTTTTTAATCCAATTATTATTTCTTTCAATTTTGTTTTCATTTTCAAATTTATTAAGTTTTGATTTTACATTTTGCTGAAGTTTTAAATTATAAATTTTTTTAAAATGTCTTATTTTTATAGTGTTTGTAAAATTTTGTATTTGTCGAGATTTTTGAAATAAAAAAGACGTTATTATATTTTGTGGGATTTTAGTTTCCAGAAATGTTTTACAATTAAGAACTTTTTGTTTTAAATAATTAAGATTACTGTAAGAATCGTTTAAAATTAATGACAGTATTTTCATTGTGAAATTATATTCAATATTTATAAATATTTGAGTATTTTGTGTATTATTAAATTGAATGTTATTAAAATTTTTCTGAAGAAATTTAGGTGTTAATTGTAGTTGTTTGCATTGTTTAAGAAAATCTATCCTTTCACTCACCTTTACAATAGAAAAGCTAATTTTATTTAAATTACGGAAACAATTTTCAAATTTGATGCCATAATTGGTTTTAACCTCTTCGTAAAATTTCTTGTTTATCGAAATCGGCCAGTGTTCCATTATTAATTAGTTGTAGCAAATACTAGTTTATCTCTTCAATTGTGTAGAATCAATTTCCTTATGATTTCAGTATTAAAATTATATTTGTTAATAACAGCTGCTTGTTAGGTATATACAGTGTGTCCAAGATAAGGAGGGCCAGTATGGGGATCTCAGTAGGTTAGAATGGACAGTTGTAGAACCTCCCCCCACCACTTGTCCTTGAGTTCAAGGTCAAGGCTATTTTGCAAGGCTGAACTTCAAGGTCAAGCCTAAACTTGAAGGTCGAGGCCACTTGGAAGGCTAAGTCAACGTTCAAGGTCAGCGCTATTTTGCAAGTTCGGTTGCTCAAGGTCAAGGATCCACATGTAACCTTGGAAATGTGAGAATAAAAGCGCGTAAAAGAGTCTGCAAGGGTAGTAGCATTCGAACGCTGATATGGAAGCCTTGTTAAAAGCTATAGAAGTAGTTAAGGGTCGGCAAGTAGCTGCGGTGGCGAGCAGTACTACGAGAGTCCATAAAGTGCAGTTATGTCCAGTGCTTCTGAATAGTACAACGTACAAGTTAAACAACTCCAGTTCAAAGTATGTGTGTGTGGGGTTAAGGGCGAACTCCGGATTTTCCCCAGTAATTCAAATAAGAGGAAACAAAAACGATTGGGTGGAGTTCGAGGAGTTGGATTGGGCTACCCTAATTGAAAATCAGGGGATCCTGACGAATTATTTCTATTCCTCCTCCGAAGAGCAGTGGTCTCCGCTGGTAGCTGCACGGAAACAGTATACATTCTTGGAACTTCAGGAAAAGAAGATACTAAAAATTGAAGAAGTGGGACAGAGTGAAGTCTACTTATCGAAAGAATCGTTGGAAGAGCTGTGGGACTTGCAGAGGCTGGTGGAATTGCGATTCGCAGTTCTAAAAGCGCAGAACTTTGAGCAATTTTATCACAAAATAGTGACGGGTATTGCAAACCTGCCTGGGGACTGCATTAGCAATATACGGAGTGTGTTGCAAGACCTGGCGGTAACAACCGAGAACACTGTTTCCATGTATGAAATTTTAAAGTATGGTAGTAACATTGTTCGGTGCGACGTTCAAATAGAAGAACTTGGTCTGCAGGTATTAGCTTAGTCATGTGGATGGGCTATTCTCATTGTCTACTAAATAAATCATTATTTATTAAAAAATTGACTCGACTAGGATTCGAACCCAGATCTCCTGAGGCGCAGTGTCTAGAATTCCCTTTAATGCACCGATTGGCTCCCCAGGTGTCATACCATTAGACCACCGAGTCCTTAAACTATTTAATGAAAAACGGCGATGACCTTCGGGATAATCGAAAGTATAAAAGGTTGCGCATTATCATGGTCTCGTTAATTGTTTTATAACTTACGTCAAGTTCGCACACTATTCGTTTACGTATAAAATAATGGATCAGACTTCAAGTGACGATTCTTCACATGAAATCACATTAAAGCACGCTGTAAAGTTGTGCTGTGCTTTCTGGTTTGAAGATGCAAAAAACAATTTAGATAAAATAGTGAGAAATTCCTCGGGACTCAGAAATTTAGACTTGGAATTTGACGCGTATGTAGTGACTGCTATGGCTGGCGATAGCCAAAATCAACAAGAAAAACGGAAACGACTGATTGCCAATTTGGAAAAAAACATTTTAAAATATTTTGCTAGAGAAGGAAATACATCGCTGACGCTGGATGTGGACTACCACCCAAAGCATCCCTTTGCTGAAATGCTGGAAGAACGTGTCTCAGTATTTGATCTACCGTGTAAATCTACAACGAAAATTAACGCTACACCAACCGGCATGTTCACACTTCAAGTTAGGAGTGGATATGGCTCGCTCTTCTGGAGATATATTTCAAATATTGATCACCTGTAACATTTAACTAAATATAATTTTTAAATGGTTTATTTTTTAATTTTGATTTGACCTTGAGTTGAAGGCTAAGATGATTTTCAACATCACATTATTTTCAAGGACGAACTCTAACACCTCGGCCTTGATTTCAAAGTCAAACTCTAGAACCTCCTCCCACCAAAAAGAAAAATGTACAAAAACGGTGCAGCAGCAAAATAAATCATAGTCTATTGAATAAATCGTGACAGTCTGGTTGTAACATGGACACATGGGAGCTATATGGAAAATATTTCCAGGAATTTTCGGAGTTATTTCCATGGTTTGGTTGCGATCAAATGAAAATTACCGTTACGTTGGATGGACATCCGGACTTTAAAACTTTTCCAACAGTACCACTTCCAGACGGGGATTGGTTTGATTACAATGTGATGGAGCCCATCGAGAAGTATTTAAAAAATTGGAGATTAGAACGTGAATGTGTGAAAAAAATCGTATACGAGTTATGGTGATGCCCGCCTACCCATCTGTTGAATGTGCACGCAACATCGCATTTAACCACTAGAAGCTTAGTCATGTGGATGTGGTATAGAGAAGCCGCTCGACCAACTGCAAGAGACGTACCTAGTGCGGTTAAACGATTAGTGAGTTTGTTGGAAGATTTGGCGTTTGACGCGTCTCACGAAGCCATATACGGTTTTGGTTGGTTCAGTGACGAGGAACTGAAGAAAAAAGAAAAAATGTACAAAAACGGTGTTGCTGTTGGTCGACTATTTTTAAACGGAGCCATAAATGAAGGCCTTCTTGTAGATTTAATGGCTAGTCTCGGTCTGGACGAACACATGTGTGAGGTGAAAGACTTTATAGAGAGGAAGGAAAATGAAGAAGAGCGTGCAGTTTGACGACTCGAAGAATCAGGTGTACAATTTGCATACGTGGGCGTATGCGTATCGAGAAGCTCGGAGAGGACTGTGGCAACGAGAGGCTATGGATAGGTTGCGGTTCCAACGCAAGATATTTACTGTGGCTGAAGTACTGCGAGACGTCTTGTGCGCAGAACATAGGCACACAATTTATGTAGAACGCTTTTCCACTAGTACGTAGGTGTTTAACCCATGTAGTAACACTGTATATATTGTATGCAAATAAAAACACAATAAAAATTAAAAAGTTGTTTTATTCCATTACATAGTGATTATAGATATGGTAAACGTTAGACAAAGCACAATAACAAACTGGAGCAGAATGATATAAACAAGCGGGTTGTGATGGGGTGAGGGCCGGTTGTTCTTCAACTTCGATGATGGGGATATTGGTATAGCGGCGTAGAAAAACTGCTTTTTCTCGACCTTTCACATATACTTCGGTGACATCGTGCAGAAGACGTCGCAAAATTGCAGGAAACATGTATGCTGGAGTAAATCCCTCATTCCAATCGATGCAATGGTGATTAGTCATTACCCAGTGGGCTTGCTGTTGTAAATGAGATGGTAAGGCGGTGAACGGAAACGGTGATTTTAAGACGTAGTGTGATACTGAGGTACCGTCGTAGGCGGCTAACTCTTTTGGGCTGAAGTGCTTATCCGACGTCTTGAAGCCTTGAATGTCGATAATGAGCTTCATCGTATTAAGTGGTGGGAGCACGATCCAGTTACGTTAAAAGGCGAGGTGCAACTGAAGTGGTTTTGAGAAATTACAGTTGTTTAACTGCTTTTGACAACGCGTTATAAGTAAAAACCCGATCGTGAAGAACGAGACAATACGCGGTTGTGTTGGCTGGCACGTTAGCGGAAGTTTCAAATTCAACTCGAAAAACGACAGCGTTTGCATGGAGGTAGTCTTTTTGATGGGAACAATCGATCACAACAATGGGTGATTTGTCAGCAAACTCATTAGGCGTGAACCAAGGCTCGTCGGTCTTGTTATAATAGGATGATTGAAACTTGGAGTACATATCGTATAACGTGGCGTAATGATTGAGGCCATAATTGTTATGTAAATTATCGTAGGGGAAACGTTCGGTGTTGAGATAAACTCGGAAATTCGTAAGATTAATTTTGTCGAAATGGCTATTGTCCTTAGAGATGAGCCCCGAACGTTCCGTCTGAAAACCTACGATGACGTATCTGGGGGTTTGCAATTTGGTGGTTGTTGCAATGGCATGAGAATGTTGAGTCACGGCATTAACGCCTGGTATGATATGAAGTTGCCAGCTGCGAAACGCTACTTGCGTGTCGATATTTTTGTCAATGTATTTGGTTAGAGATAATTCTTGAGCAAGACCTGGAGTGACATGTGGAACTTTCCAATACAGCTTGTCAATCGTAACTTTAGCCGTCTCCGCTACGGTAGCACTGAATACAGCGTCGGCATCGGTATTGCTGCGAATCAGGACAAGTTCTTGTCGGATGTTAAGTATAACTTTTCCATAATCTTCTGCAAAACCTAACAGCATTCTCAAAGGTATGCAGGCACTGAAGTTGCCCTGTGCATCGGTAATGTGAGTATTGGGGGCGTACAACCAGCCAGCATTTTGAAGCTTTTTCACATCATCAGAGGTATAAGACACATATCCCTTAAGAGTAGATGTAATACCAGGTTTGGTAACAGAATCGACAACGACACCATTGATTTCGTATCGGATTTCGCTAAATAAGTGAGCCAACCCATTGTTAAGAAATTTGGCCGTCGTAACTTCACCGGTTGCTTTCCGTAATTTTCCCTCTATGTATAGATAGCTCAAACCTGGTAGAGTTGACATATCTTCAGGAATTGGAATTCGAATTTCATCGTTATAGTCGAAACGGTTTGTATACGGTTGATGGGTGTGCAACTGATTGCTAACGATGGAGTTGTCGACGAGGACACGTTCCCCAATATTTAGAATACTCATGACAGCACTTTAAAACCCAACGATCGCAAGAAGTCTCTGTTTGCCTTTGTTAACTGCTTGGCGGACGAAGCTGAACTGATTTTACAAGGCTGTGGACAACGTCTCTTATACGAACTGGGTTGGACATGGTAGGGTGAAAGGTTGAATCGAAAACCCATTATAACTTCTTTAAATGCAATGTTACCGTGACGGTTTCCTTACTAAAACTGACGGGGGTATCAGTCTGGTCCAGTATTTTAACAGTTAGGTTAGTGATCTGTCTCGTGCTGATCGGTAGGTAAATGACAGGGTTAGGTGTTTCCACTATTTTGTACCCAGGCGGCACTATGGGGAAGAATTGATGAACGATGTGGCCAGGCTTACCATTTTTATAGGAACCGACAGAGATATTGCAGTGGATAAGGATGGAGTTAATGTTCAAAATTTTTGTAACATGTTCACCTGCATGCCACATATTCGCATCATAAATTTTGCTGTCAAATCCCAGCATGTCTCGGATAGTATTGTCACTTGTAAAGTCGATTGGAACGTTCGATTTTATTTCGGTTTTTAAGGTGCTGTTGTTTCCGCGTAGCAGCACCCGCCCATTACTTCCGCTAGACTCAAGTTGGTTATGCAGAAAGTCGGCAATGTCCGTAATTTCGTATGCGCCCTCAGGTATAGTAATATGAGGTAGTCCGACGAGATGAAATTCATTGTTGGGAGGTCTAATGTTAGCAATAGTATTGTAGGTTTCGAAACTTAACAACCCCAAAACATATTCGCTACCGTCGTCTAAGAAAATAGGGGGGTCAAAATTCGCAGTAAGGATTGATGAATCACCTGTCAGAGTGAATATACTAGACATGATGAAGCGCAACACTTAAACTGCCGACAAAAGCGGTTTCGCAAAGTTATATAGGAATTTGAGACACAGGTGACCACATGTGTATGACATGAGTCGTTGATATCTATTAGAATTATACGTGATCGTGTTATTGCCACCATCGCTACGAAAGTATTTCACTAATTCGGTTGGAGGTTGTAAGCGACCGATGCTATCGAAATACAGAACAAAGGTATCCACTTTTACGTAAGCCGTCCAATGCGTGCCAGGTCCTACATCATCGTCTAGGTTAGTGACACCACATTCTCGTTTACGAATCTTCATAGGCAGGGCATCCCGCATAAATATTCCCCTAAAGTGTGGAATTTCTAGGCGTTTAACGTAGTCTGTAATATCGATGTTGGTTAACGCGCGGCGCGGCAGCTTCAACGGTAGTTTTTTGACTGATACGGTCGTAGATATAACCCTTTTCCGCGAGCAATGGATTCCATAGCTTTGTTATGTCGCTCCTTTTCCTGGAGATTCTTTTTAGCAGCCTTTGAGTCTCCCACTGCTTTAGCGACTGCTGCAGCACCACCTCCGAGGGATCCCAATGCTCCTAATGCAGCAAGTATGGGTACAAGCGGCAATATGCCTCCTCTCTTCGGAAGAGGTAGTACTCTTGACCGCTTCCGCCTCCTCCTCCTCCTTGTTTTTAAAGCTCCTCCTGAATGCGAGCGGACTGTGATACCGACCCGTTTGGAATGCGTTCGCCGTGTACGCTTCCGTTTCACACCCATTCCGACTTTCGTCTTTCCTTTCATAATTCCAGTAACAGCAAGGGCTGCAGCTCTTTCCCCAAGAGTAGAGTCTTTTGCTTTAACACGTTCCCAAGCTTTCTCTGCTAGAACTTTATCTGCCGCGTGACGTGTCGAAAGATCGCTAGATTGTGAGTATGCGATGTCGTGTTGCTTGCAGGCCTCGTCCAGAGGATTCCTTCCTCGATCGCCTCGAGAAAGACGTTTTTTAAGTCGGGTACCAGGTCCGCAAAACTTGTACCCTGGTATGTGTAGTTCAAAGGGTAATTTGTCAATAAGGGTATTCAGGAAACCGCGACCTTTCCGCTTGGCGCTTCGGTGATGACTGGTTTGTTTACGCCTAGTAGCTTTCATCTTAAAGACTTACACACGACTGATGTTCTTCAAACGGAATTAACAAATATAACGAGAACGCACGGCGGGTAGAGCGCAGTTTCCTTCCGAGCGAAAACGATGGAAAACGTCAAAATTGTGAAGCAAGGGTGTTCCTTACCTGTAGTAAATCACACAATAAATTCCATATCCGAGACTTACAGAAAGCACAGCGCTTTACTGGGTAAAGGATGTAAACGATGTGTGGTCATAGGTCGATCCGGATCTGGAAAAACCAACCTCATGATCAGTTTACTAGTACATCGAAATGGGTTGCGATTCGGACACCTTTATATATATTCGAAAACACTCCATCAACCCAAATATAATTATCTGAGAGAAGCCTTTCAACCATTGAGAGACATTGGATTCTTCGAATATAGTAACGATTGTGAGGTGATCAAACCCCAGGAAGCAAAAGAACATTCCGTGATAGTTTTTGACGACGTAGCTTGCGAGACGCAAAGCATAATTCGAGATTATTTTTGTTTCGGACGTCACCGAAACATAGATTGTTTTTATCTATGTCAGACGTATTCATCTATTCCTAAGCAGCTCATAAGAGATAATGCAAATCTCATCATCATATTCCAACAAGACAACACCAATCTGAAGCACATTTACGACGATCATGTCAACACGGACATGTCATTCGACAAATTTAAAGCATTGTGCTCTTATTGTTGGAATGAGGATCACGGATTTTTAGTGATCGATAAAGAAAGCGAAACCAACGCGGGACGATATAGAAAAGGTTTCGACAATTTCTTTAATATATAGACAGCTGCCAAAGAAGGGAAGGTAGTAGTTTACCAACAACTGAAGGAGTTGCAACATGGATAAGCGTTTAGCCAGGGAACTTATCAAAACCCGACAATCCGTTAGACGTAAATACGCAGCTTTAAAAGCAGACATCGCCCAATCCCAATCGATTTTAGCTGAGCAATTTAAACCTCTTTCCAAGCCGCTCACCGAATTGCTGACAACTATAAAGCAAGAAGGTGTGCCAGTGGGCGAACCAAAAGTGGATTATTTGCCAATAACAATTAAACGTAGAGTATCCACTCCCTCTACCTTGCCCCGTCCGCGAGCGATAACCACTCCAGGCCGAGTTTCTGCGACAAACCTTCTGGGATCGTCACACACTTCCACACCGGGGCCATCACACACGTCCACACCAGGGCCATCACACACCTCCACACCTCGATTTTTGCAGACGCATGTGTTATCCGAGAGTGAACCAGTAGAGGAATACGATGAGCAGTTGCAGACGGATGTTGCTGAGGCGGCAGCAGAAGAAAGTGCTGTACAAGCGGCCAGAGAAACCATCCAACAAATGCTGGCACCGGAAGTTCTTGGTCAATATTTAGAACAATTTCAAGGGTTAGCTCGAAAATACGTGGAAGGAATGATACGAGATACTGAGGACAAGTACGATTTGCACTACGGAGTCCGATTCGACATAGAGGGAGATAAGTTTGCTATAGGAAATAAAGAAATCAAGTTCGAGGGTGAAAATATCGTTATTACAGACCACGGCAACAGAATAGTCTACAAAGGCACTCCAGGATTGTACGAATTGATGTTTTTAAAGAAACCGAATATATACAAAAACGCAGATTTAGAGCAATATCTAGATTTAGTGGATCGTTCCGCCGCAAATCGTGTAAACTACGACCCCACACAAAGAGTTAGTGGTAACGCAGGGTCTAAATACATGAAAATAGTACGACCTCTAACTGCCTCCTCAACCATAAGAGCTCCCGGCAGACCAGCGACGAAGGTATCACGGCGTGGCAAGGGATTACTAACAGTGACGGACAAAAAAGTGGAATATGTTCCTTGGAAGGATCCCAACTCATTAGTGAATCGGTTGCGTATATTAATAGCTTCTCAGGCAGCTGGACACACGGGTCATTCAAATGAGATAGTCCGTATCACCGAAGCCTTACGAGACGCGAAAATAATCTTCTAAGGGGTACAAAACCTTAGGGTCGACGGAATGTCGATCAGAACGCATTCAACGACGAAGCAGTAATGCCGATAGACAAATTTGGAAGACACTACCATAGCGCGCGCTATTATTCTCATCCCAAACGTATCTTTATGAAAGTAAAAAATGTAAACCAACTCCACATAGAAGTACCACTGCTGCTAGTGGGGCGTGGGTTCGATGAAAGCGGACATTCCAAAATTTTCGGACAGAACGAGTACATTTTTCCGTTAACAACCGGCGAGATCATAAGTGTTCAAGTCAGCGAACCTTTGGTAGTATCACACATCAACGGCATCCCACAGGAGACGCTTGTCGGTAAGACATTGCGGCGAGGAGATAAACTGCAATTCGAATCCATAAACAATAAGGTATACGTGCAACTGCTGCTTAAATGTCCCGTAGGAGAGTAGAAAGCAACAGTTGACAATGAACCTTAAAGAAGCCATAGTTGGCGAACTCCACAAACCAGCACGAACACATTTCAAGAGAAGGCGCGTTATTCTAAAAGGCTTGAACGATTTATATCAAGCTGATTTGGTAGAAATGATCCCTTATGCAAAAGTCAATAAAGGCTTTCGTTATATTCTGGTAGTCATTAATGCCTTCTCGAAGTATGTGTGGGCCTATCCCGTAAAACGTAAAACAGGAAAGGACGTAACAGTTGCCATGGGTAAAGTGCTGAGGAGTGTAAAGGTGTCACCTCAAAACTTGCAGACGGATTTGGGGAAAGAGTTTTACAACACCGATTTTCAACGATTAATGCGACAGCACAATATCAATCACTACAGCACGTATTCTAGCATGAAGAGCAGCATAGTGGAGAGGTGCAACCGCACCCTGAAGAACATGATGTGGAAGCAGTTCAGCCTGCTAGGGTCCTACAAATGGTTGGATATCCTACCCAAGATAGTAGCAAAGTATAACACAACCAAGCATCGCACAATAGGAATGAAACCTGCCGAAGTGAACTTAAAGAATGCGAAACTTCTTTTAAACACAGCGTACAGTCACACAAAGACCGTGGATCCGAAACCTCAAAAGTTTCGTACAGGGGACTCGGTACGCATCAGCAAGTATCGTTCTGCATTTAGCAAGGGATACACGCCAAGCTGGAGCAACGAAGTATTCACAATATCCACTGTTCGACTTACAAACCCAACAACCTATCGACTCACGGACCAAGAAGGTCAGGAAATTAAAGGAGGGTTCTACGAGCATGAACTGCAGAAAACAAAACATTCGGACGTATATCTGGTCGAAAAGGTTCTGAAGAAAAAAGGAAATTTGGTGTATGTAAAGTGGTTGGGATTCGACAATCGACACAACTCTTGGATATCTAAAAGCAATGTTGTATAACTTAAAGAACTACTGTAGCACTCTCAAAATAAAAAAACTGTTTTTTTGTAAATTATTGTTTTATTAATGCCACTAAACACAAACAATATTTCTTTGAAACACTTTCATCTTTCTCCCAACAAAAGCGACAACAGCAAAAGAACGAAATCATTAACATTTTAACGAAGCTGCTATTGTAAAATATATAAACTTATCGTTAACATTCAAAATAGGTAAGCGTATTTGTTTTCCCAACATTAACTACAGTAAGAATAATAATCACAAACATATTAACAAAGCTATTATTTACAAACTAGGAACTATTCGTAAGCTACATATATATAGTATACACTACTAAGCGCAAGAAAGGGTTCGTTTGGTGAGACGTCTGCTATAAATAATAACCAATACTGTTCCGCGAACATACTGTAATTTACATTTGGTTTGCGGCTGCCCGCAGCAGTTCGTCAAGCCTGTAATCAGCAATACTGCAGTGACCCCACGCTAGTGTCTTCGTAGTGTTGGGAATAACGTAGCGCTTGTCATCATGCGACGAAAGCGCGACCTTATTTATTAAGTCGGTGTACATAGTGTGCAAACGGGATTTAAAGACGTACATTTGACACAAGACAGTCTCCCGCTTGTTCTCGGCAACGGCCTGATAAAGTTCGCTGGTCAGATACTTCCGAACAGCGCTCTTTTTCACTCCCTTGGCTTTCTTGTCCACTTTAGATACGCTGTTTACACAGTATGATTTTGCACCGACCCCATAAAAGCTACGTACGACTACGCCAGCATATTCGTCCTTGAATTTGCCAACAACAGACTCGGTTTGCGGAATACCGTGCAGATTATCCACATAATTTGCAGTATCGAACCAATCAAGGTTGCGTTTCATGTCATCATAAAAATTGTTGGTTTTAATTTCTATAATGAAGGAGTCAGTGTCTGTGTAGAGTAAAGAGACATTATTGTCATAACGTTTTTTCAGAAACCCATAAAAAAAGTCATACATGACAGTTTTCGAAATATCCAAAACGGAGAAACCAACATAACTAGGTTTGGCATACCAAACCCACAGTCTGTTCATTTCTACGGCTATTAAATTTTCATTAAAGCAGATTCTATCTTTAAAGTTAGGTCGCGCTATCAACGTTTCAGCCCCCAGTCTATTACCAATTTTCTCCCAATGACTTACTAACTTTACATCAACCCTTTTGTCCACATTCTCCAATGTTTTGCCAAATACGCAGTTGTTAGCCAATTTAAAAGAATTTCTCTGAAAGTTGTTTGTCGATCGGTTTCTAAAGTCAGTATTAAAATCAATGTAGGTTCTGAGCCATGGAGATTGGGTAAATTTCAGTATCCTATGTACTTTAACCAAAGTCAGACCCGCATTCAAGGCCTGCTGTAATGCTCTGTAGTGAATGACATATTTCCGTTTGCCATATAAATTTGGAATCAATTTGGGTTGTTTAAATTTTCCCTCAGGAGGAATGAGAAGCTCCGGACAAAAGGGAAAGTCATTGTGAGCGTCGTGCAAATGCTCTGGATAGTCCAAATCTACCTCCAACACGTACCCGGTATTGGACTCGGCAGACACTTGAAAAATGTCAAAATTTGAAATTTCCTCGTCAGTCATCCAAACAAAATCACGTTGTGGTAGAAACTGTCTCATTGCGTAACCATAAAGGTTGGTTGCGTCTAAAAACATGATAAACGACGTAGGTTTAGAAGCATCGTAATTCCCGACAAACTCATTGTTAGCAATAGCTTGTCTCCCCACACAAGTGCTGACTCCTCCGCGAATACTGTTTCTAAAAAAGTCTAACATATCTAAATCAGTAAGCAGCTCAAGTTCAACCCCCGTAAACTTTAACATAGCGTCCCAGCTTAATCTTGGGGCCGTGTAGTACTGAGCTGGATCCAACTTGTAATGTTTTAAATAAAAATTTCTAAAATTTTCGAACACGTCTGCCAAAATAAACACGTCACATTTGAGATAGACATCGGAGTAGTCGCCCAACGTTTGACAACCAAAAGTTTCCCAAACCTTCACGGCTCGTTCGTAATCAGTCTGAGAAATATGGGTTTCGGTTAGACGGTCATAAAAGTCTTCGATCGAGGGTAAAGCAGACTCATCTAATTTTTGGAAAGAATCTAAATAGGAATATGGAAACACACCTTTCTGTCTCATCAACTCAAATTTGATGCCATTTCCGAATTGATTTTGAATTTCAACGCACTGGCCATCCGACAAGGTGTCGGCCAGCGATGCCAAAGACGAGCCCATGAAACGAAAGCTATCCAAAAATCTGATGCTCAGATAAATGTTTTTTCGCTTTCCCTCCACAAAAATTTCATCAACCCAAAGACGTTTGCCAAACGAAATGTACTTTTCTTTAGTTACCGGAATGACATCAATGTCTTCGTTATTTTGAGCCAATTGTTTAACAAATAGGTGCGAATCGTAATTTAGATTGTGAAAAAATACCGGAATAAAATTTGGAAGTTTATAATTTAAATTACAATTGGAGTGGGCGGCTCCCCGATAGTCTCCAGTCAAATGATCGTGATCGCGTACTTTTACATCCCCCTCACCAAACGGTCGACCACAAATGTAACATGAAACGGCTTCGTTAAAGTTTTGAATTTCCATAGCAGACATAGCTTTCATAGGTACAACGTTTTTCAAATGATGCGAATAGATGTTTTGCGCGTCTCTATCTAAACGTTCTATAAACATGTCCACCGCATCCTCCCCCCGATAAATTTCGAATTTTGACAGGCTGTCGTCATACGAACATTTCAAATAGTACGCGAAAGAGTAGGGTATGTGTTTACAGGTTGTAATCGTATAAGGTTTTGTGGGATCCGGTTGTTGGTCTCCTGCATCAACGGGTGCCAAAATTGTTTCAAAATCCGCGTACACTACGAATCCAACCTTCAATTGCTTCTGATAATTTTCAAATTTGAGAATATTCTGCGGTCTTACCTGACCACACTTGTCGGTGATCAACTCTGTCGTTGGCAATTTAGTATACACCTGATTACAGTCATAACTTTGATGCATAGTCAAGTGTGCTTCAGTTCTAAAGTAATTCAGGCAGCCGTCGCAAAAATGCTTTGCACCATCTCTAGCCGTTATTTGTCGCGATACTAATCTAGACAAATCTTTGATCCAACAGTAGTGACTATTACCTTTGTCGTTAGTTACAAGCAATAAATTTACATGCCACCTTTTTTTACAGGAGGTGTAGTACAGAGGTCCCACAACTTCATATTTAGTTTTATTGTCTTTAAAAAATTTCTCCAAACCGTATACGTTTATAGAAAGCTGCGGATTAATTGTTTCAAATTTAGAAATATCGCGCAACCGAACCGGAAATTCAATATCGGTCCATTGTAAAAATCGACGACAATTCGGATACGAAGAAGTTCGATTAGGCAATCCCTTTGGTACACAGAGGGCCGAGGTTACTGCCCAACCGAAACAACAATCGTCATTGTTTTGAACGTTCACGATCGCTTTCTTGCGCTGAATCTGCTTTGGGAGCGGGATGTACGAGGATGCCCGAAATGGATTGTATTTGTTGACGTTGACTTCAATGTACAACAACTGCTTCAAGATCCATCCTGACAATACAGAAAATTACCAAAGTTAGAATTGTTACAAAAAGCTACAGATCTCTTGCACACACCTGATTCCCGCTCCTGAAATTCCGACACCTTCTCGTCTAGCCTTCCAGTCAAATTATCATATAAGTGGCTCAAGTCTGTACCGCGAGTGACTACCTCGTTAGCCGTATGAAAAGTTTTTACGTCTTGTAGATCTTGAGCTTCCAAAATAAAATACCCGAAGAGTTCGAAATTTATTTTGATGCTAGTTAATTTGGTTAGCTGCCCTTCTATCAAATTTAAAATTTTTTCTTTCAATTCGGTCATATATTCCACAACGCTTATGTGATAATTTTCCGTGGAAATCCTATAACTGGCCACACGGGACTTGAAGGCGTTTTGAAGGGCCACCACACCTTTCCCCAAGTGAAAGACGCCGCACCGTCTCGTGTGACGATTGCTCCTCAGATGACCACCGAAGCACGTTCGAGGAATGTTTTCATCGCACACGTCACAGTATTGCGTCCTTGGGAAACCACCTATCAAAACAAACTATTTACACACTGTACAAACACACCAAGCACGCATACCATCACTACTGGAGTTGTTTAGTTTTGGGCGTTTACTCGGCCCCTCACCACCCACCACCGAAGTCTCCATAGCGTCGCCTGTAATTAATACAACTACACTGAAGGTGCTGCTCTACATCAACACAATTTAAACTCACCACTCGTAGATGGTTGGCCCAGCTGTTGACGACAACTTTCTCTCCGGTGGCGGAACAAATTGTCGGCTCTGGTGAAGGACTGTCCACATTCGGTGCATTGAAACATTATAAATGATTAATTGCAATTCTACACTGGGCAGGCTCTTCGCTAGAACGTTAGAGGTATCGCTCTCGCCGAGTATCGCTTCCCTAGCCAAACATGTAAATACAAGGAGCACACTCTAACACACTACCCAGGTACCACGAACGTGGACGTTAAGCCTTGATACCCTGGAGGGGATGGGGAACTAGGTTACGTCGTTTTGGAATTTAAGGGAACTTACATTTGTTTGTCTAGTGAATTGCCGCCGCTAGTTCACAAATTCGCTTCGCTGTGTTGATTAGAGTTCGTGAGACCTCACCTTGCCGCTGCGTCAGCTGGCTGCGCCGTTGCACATACTCATCGTATTTTTTAGCCTTACGACTGTGCCCTTTGGCTATTTTGGGTCTCACCCTCATTATTTTTTTGGTGACGGCTGCCAGTTGTAATTCGATATTATCTAACTGCACATCCATACCGTCCCTCAAGCGTTCCAAGGATTTAATTTCAGCTATTCGTGCAACCTGAGCGGCAACTCTGTCCTGGTATGATTTTAAATTGTTTTGCGTCAGTGGCATATTTTCGTCGTTGTCATCGTCGTCGTCGTCGCTTACCGAAGAGATGGGCGATATCACACCATCACCCTGTGAAATGGATGATGGTGCAACATCGACCGCCTCCCTCTCAGTGTCCTCGGACGCAACAGAGGAATCGAATGTTGCTACTGTGCCCATTGCAACTTCCGCCACCGGAGAGGCTCGTCCGCTTTCGGATGCTACAATGCGCACAGTATTGTTCTTCTGTGACAGTGGTTGCGGTGTTGCCAGTTGTGAGTTGCGGCTGGTCGGTCGCCTTGAGCCTGAAGCGACTTGGATACCCAATCCGAGGTTTTGGGTCTCTACAGCAACATCGAAAGCGTCTTCCGCAAAAAATGTATCCCCGAAATCAATAGCAACAAAAGTTTGTTCCGGGCGTGTGGGATTGGGGGACTGAGACCTCACCTTTTTCTGCGGTGGTGGTAAATTCTCGCGTATCCCGTCGTTAAAATCAAGACTTGGCATATCCATAAATTTTTGCGTGTTAAACGTTGATGTGTCTTGCACACCCTCGATGCGAACGGCCCCATGTCCAGTCTCAATCGCACAATCCCTTACTGTCTCCTCAATCAATAAATCTACTTCCAAATTTGGCTCAATTTTGCGTTTCTGCCCTCTAACCAAACATTCTTTTAAAATTTTACCACTCGCCGGTTTTTCAGCGGACGATGTGATGGGACTACACCCCGGAACTGCATCAAGTTGGGTTAAAATTTTGCCCTTATTCTGCTTTTTCGCCATGCTTTTCCTGCTACTCACCGGTTTTTTTGATGTTCTCAAATCGGCCTCAGATTTTGAGGACACCACTACAACCGGTGGCTGCAGCTGGACATTTTGATGTATTGTAACCTTGTCGTCGGACGCTTTCGATGTAGAAGGTTGAGCCAGTGCGGATTTGGGGTAAGATCCGCTAGCTCTCGGACAGATGCAGAGTACCACATCCTGCGGTTTCCGCAAACTCAACTTACTATACCCTGGCGCCCGCGTAACACCACCACAAACCGTACAAATCACAACACCTGAACGATGCATCACGAACGAGAACAAACTTAAGAGTGACGCTCCTTACCGCCACCACATGTATTTATACTAACAATATGGTGGGGGCTTGTCCTTGCCTTGAGACTTACATTCCGAGCGTTTCCAAATAACAAGAAGGTCCACCGACCTTGCCCTTGAGACATTATAATTCGAGCGTTTCCAATAACCAGAAGGAGCACTGAGCTTGGCCTTGAGACTTTGAAATTCGGGTGCTTACAATAACAACAAGGAACGCTGACCTTGGCCTTGGTCTGGGAATGCAGTGGATGTCGGTATTAAGAACTTGAATTTTACGGTCGCGACGTTCCTTACCGTCAGCGTCACCTTGGCCTTGGTCTGGGAATGCAGTGGATGTCGGTATTGCGAACTTGAATTTTACGGTCGCAAAGTTCCTTACCGTCAGCGTCCTACATAAACATAAAGTCTACAGTGAAATAGCGGCGTCTAGAAACAATTGTCACAAACTATCGGAAATCGGAGGCTCAGATAAAAATAATTCAAGAAACACCACACTGATTGCCCACTAAACAACGGAGATATGAGCGTTTTAAAATTTACAAGGTGGAAAGGTTGGACAAATCGGAAAGCAAAAGCTAATATATACATAATTTTAAAAAACACTCCGATATCTTAATAAACAACGGAGCTATGCTATTTCCAATATTTAACCCCAAGTGGTTGGGGTAGGTGGTAGTTTCAGTTTAAAATCGCAAAGTACAAGGCAATAGAAACCCAATAAAAAAAACTCCGATCAAATATCTAAATAAACAACGGAGATATGTAATTTTTAATATTTTACCCCAAGTGGTGGGGGGGAGGTTGTAGTTTGAGTTTATAATCGCAAAGTAGATGACACTAGGAGTATAATGCAAAAAACCGCGTTTAAATATCTCAATAAATAAAGGAGATATGAGCATTTTAAGATTTTACATTTTTTCAAAAAAAAAACCAAAAAAACCAAAAAAAACCAAAAAAACCAAAAAAACCAAAAAAAAAAAAAAATTATTTTCGTGTGCGACATTTTTCAAAATTTTTTTTTTTTATTTGTTTTGAAAATAGTATCGGTTGATCGCGACTTGGGTACTTTTAATGGTGCAAACACGGCTTTTAGCTTTGTGCATTATTATAAGGTAGATTAGTTTTTTTTTTTTTGCCCCAACCCCGTCCCCCACCCTTACCACCCCAACGAAATTTTTTTCCCTATATGCACCTTCCATTAAAATATTTTAAGCAATATATATACTAGGGTTCCACCTGTGTTTCCGCGAGGTTGATAAGAAAGCGTAACCCCATTTAATTTGGAAGGAAACATTAACAAGATCTGGGAGAATAGATTTCTTCCTTAATTGAACAGCTATCATTAACAAGATCTGGGGGAATAGATTTCTTCATTGATTTAGTAGCTATTTTTATACAACAGCTAGTTAACGATAGATGGCGACAACAAACACATTATCCGACATATATTCAAATATTTATATTATTGAATTTAAAAATCTACTTTATTTTTTTACAAGGAAACTGTAGGTTTTAGGGAAAAAACACAAGAATCAAAAAACTCTTAAAATTCATCAAGCTTTACGAAAACTTTTTTCTATTACATAAATTTTGCATTTTGAGCCTTCTCAAGGTCAGGCGTTGTACCCCTTCTTTAAAACGCCCGAATTGTATAGACGAAGGCCAAGCCCAAGGTTACCCACTTTCATCCCCCTCTTCCTAAAATTCCTCCATTCATTCTGTCTCCGACAACCATCCAGTGCGGTCATCATGTTCTTCAAGTGCTTTTTCCATGAGTGGCCTTTGTTATCAACCTTGGGACTTGTGCAAGGATCTTGGGACGATTTCCGTGCTGGGGAGCATATGCCCTTGGCCCCAACTTACAATTACAATCGGTTCATCCCGTCATATGAGTTGGAGGAAGCCCTCCTGCACTTCCTAGGAAGGGAAAACCAAGTGGTGGCCTTGATTTCGATTAACGGTGGGGCCCTTATTGAGGACCGCGACAGGAGGCAACTTTTCGTTGCCTCACGAATCATCGAGCCCTTCCTAGAACAAATGGCGATGGAGGACCGCTCCACCGAACATGGAAGTGTGTACGTAGACCTCCCTGAACCACTGCCCGACTTCATCAACTTAATGTGGCCACACCTTCCATGGAGGACAAAGCCGGAGGAGTAGTTTTAGTTGTAATTTTAGGTGTAAATAAATTTCTTAGTATTATTCGTTATAGTTGTAATTATAAATTTTAGTTGTAAATAAATTTCTTAGTTTTATTTGTCTTTGTTATTTACTGTCGAGGTGGTTTATTATAGGGTGTACATGCTTAGTACATTCATATTGAGTTGAGTGCTTCAAGGCTGCAGAATGCCTATCAATAAGTTTGGACAGCACATGCATAGTGATTCTACTCGTCACTCTCAAGTGTTCCTCTTCGAAGACCTGGGTGGGCTTGATAACCTATATTATGAAAAAAACCTACTTCTCTTCGCTGAAACTGCACTACCTGGTGGATTGTTTGGTCTGAATAACACTGGTACATCCGAATATATTATACCCTTCACTAAGGCTAGGATAGATAATGTTATTGTTAATCCTCGCAACACACCAATCATAATCAATAATATTATACACACCCCTAACGAAGTAATTGGGATGGTTTTACAAAAAGGTGATAAACTCAAATTTCAACAACTTCATCCCTTATCCAAGCTGGCCGTTGAATTTCAACTCACAGCTCCAATTATTGCAACCTCTTAGCGTGGTATGTATATTGAAATAATACAACTTTCTCTAATTACTACTTTTATTTCTTACTAAGTAATATCTCACAACTGTACACATTTATTCATTACCATATCACACTTAATTAATTCCATGAAAAAATGCAACATCTCATACATGCATGCTACATTTTCTGATTTTATACGTAGAGTATCCAAAACGCTCTCGATGTTGGTTTTTACATCCCCAGGTAAAGTACAAATACCTCGAGTTATACTTAGATAAAACTGTTCAAACTCTTGACACTTTAAGCACTCCAGTTTGTATTCTAACAATTTTAACAACTCCCAACATTCGAACACTGATTCGAGTCCTAAGTACACTTCAGATATACCTATTTCTTGAAGCACAATAACTTTCCTCAGTCCTATTGTTTTAAAACATATTCTTTTCACAGCACTCAGGTTACGTGGTTGTAATTGACAGTCTCTACTGTAAAAGTAGTTACATATGACTCCCTGATTTTCTACAAGCACTTTAAACTCAGCTTGCTCCAACAGAACAAAATCGCCTTTGTTGCCGTTAATTACAACTGCTGGTACAAACGATGCTCTGGTACAACACAATCCCACAGACGCGAATTTACTTTTTGACTTATTTAACGGATACATCGTTGAGTTCAATAATATTGGCTGCTTTACCTTAACACACATTTCTTCTGTCTTCATTAACACTTGCTGTTTAAGACTTTCAACCGACTGTTGTAACTTATCCATTCTTACCCACCAAACTTGATACTACCCATCGACATCACACCGCGTTTATATATACATCTTTCAAGGTTATTTGCCAGCGTTTATATATACATCTTTCAAGGCTATTTGCTTTAACGGTGGGAGATTTGTATGACCTTGTCTTTCATAATAATATAGTAGTGCCTTCTACTACAGCTACCAGTTATCATCATGCCTGCTATTTTTGGAGATGCGCTTTTTGAAGATGCCCCAGCATTCTACGAGGAGTTTGTGGACTTTCTTAGTTCGCAGCCACCGCCTCCATCACCTCATCGACTCCAGGCTGTCGTGACGCTCGACTATTCCATGAGCCTTGCCAGTGAGCGCCTATGGCAGACGACCGTCCTGAGAACGGTGCCTACCACATACGAGGGCGACCCATTCCTGTGGTGGAGGCAACATATAGAGGTCCCCATCCAGCGCTTTCTAGCGCAACTACCAGATGGGGATGTAATGTACATTAGTTATTGTTGGACTGATTAAATAAATCTATAAACGTGTCTGATTTTTTTTGTGCTTGTGGTATATATAGGACCCTAATACCTAACTCGCTGTTAGTCAGTTGCTCCAGTTTCTACAGTCATGTGCGTCGACGATCGTGAAATACATTTCCAAAGCTTTTTGGAACGATTAGACTCCTTCAATACTTGGACTGGAGTTCAAACTCCAGAATCGTTGGCCAGAGTTGGTTTCTTTCATATAAAAAACGGTGAAGATGATGTGCAATGTTTTTACTGCGGAATTAGAATTCATAACTGGGAGCCTCATGACGAACCCCTCTCTGAACATCTCCGCTGGTCTAAGAATTGCAAATATGCAAATTACATTCGCGCCTTACGAACTGCGCAAGACCTATTACTAAACACCATGACACTTTTCGAAGAGTTAACTACTTTCGGAGATGGCGGTGGTATCGACGTAGTTGGTGGAGGGGCGCTTACCAACCAAGGTTGCTGTTGTTGTCGCAAAAGATCGCCAGTGCATTAGTTGCATTCATACGCTCTACATGGTGCCCCTAAAATTTTTAGTCGCTCTCGCGGCCGTTTATGATGGTGTCGTCTACGTGCTTCAACCACCACATTGCAGTTCGGCGTCTCTTGCTTACAACGATGGTGTGCACAATGTTACGTGGCGTAAAATGGATACCAGTTCGTTGGCAACTCTTCCCGTTTTTAAATTGCCTGTGAAAAACTTTACGAAAGATGGTGTTTTTACGTTCAAGATCAAATACAATTGTTCTACCTATACAGTAGACACTAATTGGCAAACCATTTTAGTGAAGACCAAGCCTGATGTTTTGAAGATGCTGCATCAACCACCCAACAGCTCCTGTTGTGTTTCCACGGTTGTTTTAAGCGTTATTTTATTCTGCATTTTGTGTATGTGTGTTACATATTTCGTTATCTGTTGGTACTATAATAAACTAGTCTAATGTATATGTAAGACAAATAAATATTACTCTTCTTTATGCGTTCTTTTAATTCTTTAAAGTTATGGCGCTGAAGATTATTTTACGTTAACTTAACATAACTACATACACACTCAAAAAAGAACACACACATATATTTATATAAATATTTATTCGATCCAAAAATAATTAATGGCGACCACGTCGCCATCTACCAATCTCGATAAGTATTTTATTGTGGGTAGCTTCACGTGCCGGCTCCACCACTCTTCTGTCTCCTGGAGACCTTGGAATGGTTCTGGCAGCGTTCTCAGGACGGCGGTCTCAGCTAACTGCCCGTTGCCGATCATCAACGTGTAGTTGACTGTGATGACAGCCTGGAGGTGACGAGGTTGTGAAGGTAGCGGTTGCAAGGCTATGAAGTCCTCAAACTCTTTGTAGAATGCTGGGGCATCTTCAAAAAGCTCATCTCCAAAACTAGCAGGCATGATGATAACTGGTAGCTGTAGTAGAAAACGATGCGACTTATATAGGGCAAAACCTTGAAAGAACTAACCTTGAACAATAGCCTAGAACAACTGATCATAACCTTGAGCAACCGAACTTGCAAAATAGCGCTGACCTTGAACGTTGACTTAGCCTTCCAAGTGGCCTCGACCTTCAAGTTTAGCCTTGACCTTGAAGTTCAGCCTTGCAAAATAGCCTTGACCTTGAACTCAAGGACAAGTGGTGGGGGGAGGTTCTACAACTGTCCATTCTAACCTACTCTGTCACCTTTCACCTCTCATCTATCAACTGTCATCTGTCACCTACCATCTGTCAACTGTCATCTGTCATCTGTCAACTGTCATCTGTCACCTGTCACCTGTCATCTATCAACTGTCATGTGTCACCTGACATCTGTCATCTGTCACCTGTCACCGGCCATCTGTCTACTGTCACCTGTCATCTGTCACCTGTCATCTGTCATCTTTCAACAGTCATCTGTCATCTGTCAAATGTCATCTGTCATCTGTCATCTATCAACTGTCACCTGTCATCTGTCAACTGTCAACTGTCATCTGTCACCTGTCATCTGTCATCTTTCAAATGTCATCTGTTACCTGTCATCTGTCAACTGTCATCTGTCACCTGTCACCTGTCATCTATCAACTGTCATCTGTCATCTGTCATCTGTCATATGTCAACTGTCATCTGTCACCTGTCATCTGTCATCTTTCAACTGTCATCTGTCGTCTGTCAACTGTCATCTGTCACCTGTCAACTGTCATGTGACACCTGTCATCTGTCATCTGTCACCTGTCACCTGCCATCTGTCTACTGTCACCTGTCATCTATAACCTGTTATCTGTTACCAGTCATCTGTCAACTGTCATCTGTCATCTGTCATCTATCAACTGTCACCTGTCATCTGTCAACTGTCAACTGTCATCTGTCACCTGTCATCTGTCATCTTTCAAATGTCATCTGTTACCTGTCATCTGTCAACTGTCATCTGTCACCTGTCACCTGTCATCTATCAACTGTCATCTGTCATCTGTCATCTGTCATATGTCAACTGTCATCTGTCACCTGTCATCTGTCATCTTTCAACTGTCATCTGTCGTCTGTCAACTGTCATCTGTCACCTGTCATCTGTCAACTGTCATCTGTCACCTGTCATCTGTCACCTTTCAACTGTCATCTGTCATCTGTCAACTTTCATCTGTCACCTGTCATCTGTCAACTGTCAACTGTCATCTGTCACCTGTCATCTGTCATCTTTCAACTGTCATCTGTCATCTGTCAACTGTCATCTGTCACCTGTCATCTGTCAACTGTCAACTGTCATCTGTCATCTGTCATATTTCAACTGTCATCTGTCATCTGTCAACTGTCATCTGTCACCTGTCATCTGTCATCTGTCAACTGTCATCTGTCACTTGTCATCTGTCATCTTTCAACTGTCATCTGTCATATGTCAACTGTCATCTGTCACCTGTCATTTGTCAACTGTCACCTGTCATCTGTCAACTGTGAACTGTCATCTGTCACCTGTCATCTGTCATCTTTCAACTGTCATCTGTCACCTCTCATCTGTCATCTGTCAGCTGTCATCTGTCAACTGTCAACTGTCGTCTGTCACCTGTCATCTGTCATCTTTCAATTGTCATCTGTCACCTGTCATCTGTCAACTGTTACCTGTCATCTGTCAACTGTCATCTGTCATCTGTTATATTTCAACTGTCATCTGTCATCCGTCAACTGTCATCTGTCACCTGTCATCTGTCATCTGTCAACTGTCATCTGTCACCTGCATCTGTCAACTGTCACCTGTCATCTGTCAACTGTCATCTGTCACCTGTCACCTGTCATCTATCAACTGTCATCTGCCACCTACCATCTGTCAACTGTCATCTGTCATCTGTCAACTGTCATCTGTCACCTGTCACCTGTCATCTATCAACTGTCATGTGTCACCTGTCATCTGTCATCTGTCACCTGTCACCGGCCATCTATCTACTGTCACCTCTCATCTGTCACCTGTCATCTGTCATCTTTCAACAGTCATCTGTCATCTGTCAACTGTCATCTGTCATCTGTCATCTATCAACTGTCACCTGTCATCTGTCGCCTGTCATCTGTCAACTGTTACCTGTCATCTGTCAACTGTCATCTGTCATCTGTCATATTTCAACTGTCATCTGTCATCTGTCAACTGTCATCTGTCACCTGTCATCTGTCATCTGTCAACTGTCATCTGTCACCTGTCATCTGTCAACTGTCACCTGTCATCTGTCAACTGTCATCTGTCACCTGTCATCTATCAACTGTCATCTGCCACCTACCATCTGTCACCTGTCATCTGTCACCTGTCATCTGTCAACTGTTACCTGTCATCTGTCAACTGTCATCTGTCATCTGTCATATTTCAACTGTCATCTGTCATCTGTCAACTGTCATCTGTCACCTGTCATCTGTCATCTGTCAACTGTCATCTGTCACCTGTCATCTGTCAACTGTCACCTGTCATCTGTCAACTGTCATCTGTCACCTGTCATCTATCAACTGTCATCTGCCACCTACCATCTGTCACCTGTCATCTATCAACTGTCATGTGTCACCTGTCATCTGTCATCTGTCACCTGTCACCGGCCATCTGTCTACTGTCACCTCTCATCTGTCACCTGTCATCTGTCATCTTTCAACAGTCATCTGTCATCTGTCAACTGTCATCTGTCATCTGTCATCTATCAACTGTCACCTGTCACCTGTCATCTGTCAACTGTCAACTGTCATCTGTCACCTGTCATCTGTCATCTTTCAAATGTCATCTGTCACCTGTCATCTGTCAACTGTCATCTGTCACCTGTCACCTGTCATCTATCAACTGTCATCTGTCACCTGTCATCTGTCAACTGTCATCTGTCATCTGTCACCTGTTATTTGTCAACTGTCATCAGTCATCTATCAACTGTCATGTGTCACCTGTCATCTGTCACCTGTCACCTGCTATCTGTCTACTGTCACCTGTCATCTATAACCTGTTATCTGTTACCAGTCAACTGTCAACTATCATCTGTCATCTGTCACCCGTCATCTATCAACTGTCAGCTGTCACCTGTTATTTGTCCACTGTCATCAGTCATCTATCAACTGTCATGTGTCACCTGCCATTTTTCATTTGTCATCTGTCACCTGTCATCTGTCATATGTCAATTGTCATCTGTCACCTGTCATCTGTCATCTTTCAACTGTCATCTGTCATCTGTCAACAGTCATCTGTCACCTGTCATCTGTCAACTGTCACCTGTCATCTGTCAACTTTCAACTGTCATCTGTCACCTGTGATCTGTCATCTTTCAACTGTCATCTGTCAGCTGTCATCTGTCATCTTTCAACTGTCATTTATTTATTTATTTATAGCCACAGACACTAACAGGCACGAGGCCTAGTTACAAGTATCTGTTAAAATCTATACAAACTGAAACTCAAATTTATAATAAATACTAAATTATAAAGTAAACATAATTCAAAATAAGAGAAAGAACAAAGTAAAGAAAATTCCAAATATGATATAACAAAGGTACAAACAAAACTTATGTGATTACTTGAAAGATCGAAGCGTTTAAATATATATATATATACATGTTTTCCAGCATTGCAAAGCCCAAAATGGTATATCTTCCTTACTATACGAAGCCCAAGACCTACTTACGTAGCCCGGTTTTGGGCTTCGTAATTTTCACGTGTATAAAGGTGTTATTTCAAGTTTTTGGCATTACAGGGCACGTCTGGTGAATTTTCAGTTTGGCGGGTAAGGTCACTATATATCGCAAAATACACGCGTTTAGTTCAGAAACATTTCATATAGGGGGCGTACAGTCGCGGTGTATAAACATTGTGGATATTTTACCGATATTACCCGCCCTAATATATTTTGGGCATTATAGGAGTCCCGTAAATCTGGCAATAGCGCATTCATTTAAAAAGATTACAGCAGTAATTTCTTCTTAGTGGAACAGCTTCACGTTCGCATACACCGTCCGATTCATAAAAAGGGCGCCAACTTCTCACGCTCTTATTATTGAATTTTGACCTATAAAACTATATATATTATTAAATGGTGCAATTGGAGCTACATTTAACGACAACAATTTTTAAATTGCCTTAAACTGTTTAGAGGTGTGGTATTAAACTTTGTAGTTTCAAATAAAATATCCTGTTTCTTTTTAGATATTTCGGCAAATTATCAAATTACCTTTCGAACGATACCAATTAGGGATCTCTTTAAATGAATAAATAATGCTATTTATTTAATAAATGCTAGATCTAGTAGTCTTGATCGTCACAGGCGGACATAAAAGAAAACATAGATACTGTAGTGCAGTTATTTGTTAACACTACAATTTTATGCAGTAAATAAAGCGTGTTCCTGTTACAGTTCATTCTACATGCGTTTTTTATAATGGAAAGACTTAGTGAAAAAGTTGATGTATTGCAGTTGTAATTAATTAATAATGGACTGCATTTTGAACAATTACTGTGATGCCTGTCTAAGTTATTAATATTTTTCAAGTTTTTTAAACTTATGTTATGTTACATATACGGTTTACGTAGTTTATTTAGTAAATTGATTAATAATAGTGTTACTAAATAGATTTACTAATTTTTATTTGTATTTAATCGTGGTTACTAGATCTTAAGTATTATAAATAAATTTAACCTGTTGGAGAGAAAAACACTGATTCAAAGTTTTTATTTGTTTAATTTATCAAATGTGTATAGTCAAAAATATCAAATGTAATAGCAAAAGCTTACACTAAAATGAAATGATTAATAAAAATAATGTTAAGATAAATGAAAATATTAAAGAAAAACATTGAAATTCAACTCAATGCAGCAGATATCTATAACAGATTTTTTTTAAATAATTAAAGGATATTCCATATTAAAAATATTTTACTTATCTCTAAATGAATTATAAACGAAAGTTTTAACTCGCACCCAGTTTAGATTTCCCAGGGTATCTTTATTTTGAGAAATTAATGTTTCACACTCGTGCTTTCTTGGTGCAATCTTTCTCTTTATATGATTACGAAAGTGGTTTAGAACTATTTTCTTTTCGGCTTCTGACCATTGATGTCTCCCGGATACTGAAATGCAAATATAATTTGAACATAATAAGTATAATTAAAAAATATATATACCATTGTTTTTCACAACCATTGCTTTCGCTTTATTACTTTGTATCTCCTTTTCACTTTTACTTTTTCTCTCTGTAACGTTTTCATTATATCTACCGTACTGATTTTCTTCTGAATCTACGCCTTTGTCTTTAGAAGTCCCTTCTTTTACATTATTAGACAGTAATATACTGCTTTCATCAGCAGCTTCTTTTCTTCTCAGTTTTTCTTCTATGTTCCTGTTCGTTTCAGTTTTGTTTCGGGATAAAGACGCTACCCGATTTAGGACTCGTTCCGAAAGTGGAACGGATTCAACTTCTTCATCACTGCTTTCTGAATCGGAACTGTAATAGACTTCTCGCTCCAGTTCGATCTCGTTCAAACTTTTTCCCTTAAATTGTTCTCCTTTTCCTTTTTCCAGTAGTAATAGGATCTTGGCTACTTTTGCCGTTTGATATATATCCTGCGGTAACCTAAAGAAAATAATCAGCGTATGGAAAACGGATTCCACTAATTAACATACCTATAGAATTCTTCATGGGTTTTCTTTGTATGACCCATGAAGGTCGCAACTTGTTCAATTTCATGTCCCTCCATATCCATCAATTGTAATGTGGTGGCAATATGTTTTCTAAACCTGGTTGAAGTTAAATGCGTTGCATTTTTGGCACCACACTTCAAAGCAAATTTTCGCATTATAGACGCTCCATTCATCCATCTGTCTTGGGAATCTGGATTAGCAAATAAATATGGATTTTCCTTCGGCACTACGAAGGTAGTACTTCTAATTTCAAGCAAAGTGGATATAAATTTTTGTAGTCTATTGGAAAATAAAATAGGAACAGGTCTTGAGCGCTTTCCACCAGTAATCACTCTCTTAAATTTTTCTGTTAACATTTTTTCCACTGGTGTAAGAGATTTTATAAAAGCCTCATCATTTTTGGAATTTCTAGCGGATGAGGTGTATGTGTCGATTTTTAAATATTGAACATCACCTACGCGCTTTCGGTTAAACATTACTGTTAGGGCCAGAACGCATTGAGTCAAAATCCTATAATTTTCTTTAATTTTCGGATGTCCACTGTTTAGATTGCAATATGCATTATCTGCGAGAGTATTTATGTAAGTCTGGAGAGCTAAAATGTCACTTGTCGAAGGCAATGCTATTGGTTTGATCCAGTTCTTTTCTTTTAGATCCTTTAAAGCGAGACTTGACATCTCGCTACACCAGTGACCTTCTATCAACTTTTTCAATTCCTTTATTTCTCTTTTTTTCTCGGTTGAGTCGTCCCATATAATGTTTGGAATATTCCTTTTTTCTATTACTAGCTTTAGAGCAACATCGCACAGAGTTTTCAGATTTGTGCCCATATGCAGGGCAAGTGACGGCGCTCTGAAAGTTTTTGTTTCAATATCATAGCCGCTGACGAGTTTTGCTGCTGCAACAAATAATCTGAAAATTTCTGGTTTCAGAGCATCAAATAGTCCATTAATCTGGTTGTCTAGTGATCTCAGAGCTATCAAAATTCTACCCATTTCTCTCAATTTATTTGAAACAACATTGGCAATTTGCTGCCGTTTGTGTTTATTCAAAAGCGCTTCTCCATACAAGCAAATTATCGGATCGTTTTTCGCCACTGAGCTGATATCATCTGGACGCATTAAATCAAACACCTCTCTTTTTAATCGGGATTGTTTTAGAAAATCATGATTTTTGAAAACTATCGATGCTGAAAAAGTTTGAGACCTGGATAAACAATGTTTTCCGGGATTTGTGAGGTCTGCAGGGCGCGCTTTACACGTTTTGACGTGTTTATATAAAAGTTTTTTACTGTAATAACCCAAGCAGAATGTACAGACGAAATGGTCGACAGTTGGATCATTTGAGTTTCTAACGGGATTCAAAACTCCTTTTTCATTTTTTAAATGGAAATATCCTAGTTTTCGTAATGAAGCTATTAAAGCCAATCGTTCTTTACTGCGCGGTTTTAAACTCTTAAGTAATAGTACTTCCTTATTTTTTTTGTGATGGCGAAAAAGATGCCTTGTGAAATGGGTGGTAACATCATCAAAGCATATAGGACATATTGTTGGCCTCTCTCTAGCAGACGAATTTTTAATATAATCTTTTCTTTTTCCCTACAAAAGTAATCCACTCAATACATTAAATTTCACACAAAAACGAATAATCTACCGTAGTATTCGCAATTTGCTTAGTATTATTTTGATCAACGTAAATCTGTTCAAAATTCGTCACACTCGACCCTCCTGAACACTGAAACAAACGAGTTTAAACGTAAGAATAAGCACAAAATAACTAATTCTCACGGTAGCTAGTGATGAAGCATTTTCTATCGGATTTGAATCGTTATTTATTAAAGGAACGCTATTTCCAGAAGTAGAACTCCTTTCTTCATTTTGTAATTCTTCGATGGCGGAAATACAATTTAAATTGTCTTCGCTCATAGAAATCTATTAAAATTTCACACTTATTATAAAATCAAAAACGTGGTAATAGTTACATGCCTGTTTTGTATATGGTATGTCATTAGATTCTTGATCCGAAAAGGCCGAATTTTCAGGAGAAGATGGCCGTTCAGCATCTGAGGGAAGGTATTCGCTACCAGAATCTTCAAAGTCTTGAAAACTATTTACATCACTCTCCTATTTAGTACATTAAAATGAGTAAATTGTATCATTTGAATCAGAGTAATGTTAAAAAAACCTACTGCAACTATTGAGCCGTCACTTTCTACCAAGTCATAATGAGTCGATTCTGCAGGTGAGGTTGTAAGACGATTAGAAACAACAGACATATTTCCTACGTCTGTAACGTGTCCTGCGCAAAAATGCCTTTTGTCTTATTTTTTACAGTTAAAGGTTAGTGCAAAAATAGTCCGATTAGCACTTTAATGTCGAAAGTGCATTAAATATTTCCGTACAATTTGTAAATGGTATTTCTACGCTAACATTTACTTTGCGCCTTGAAAAAATTACGCGATTAATTTTTAGAAATTATCATACGAAATTGCAAGCATCGATTTTTTTGCTAGGGAATTTACTGAGTGTCAGAATCCAGAACTAAATAACTGAACAACCAAACCATTACCTAATATAACATATAGGAGGTAGTATATTGTTGATCATCAATTTGTGTATGTAGGTACTAAAGACACGCAGATTTTGTATCAGTTTATTTTATGACATCCAATAATTGAAACCAGTAGCTGAAGAGCGTGTTGTTTGAGGCTACGACAGCGTAAGTGATTAGTGTTGCCTCTGCTAAATTTTGAATTGTACTATAATTAACACAATAATTGTACTAGTTTTTTACTTAATTATCGTAACGCAAATTAATTATGATAGAAGTATTTTTATAGAGATCTTCTGTTTAGTTTTATGTATAGAGGGTGTTTGTAAATGGCTAGCAAGATCATAACTTCGTTAATAACATAGAAAAACTCTTTTTGTTTGAAATAACAGTATACAATCTATAAATTTCCAAAAACAATTTAAATCACGGCCTCCAATTCTTGCGTAGTGATACATGACTTTGGCTTTTTAAATCGAACGCCCCGCATATTTTCAGATATTTGAAATTAGCGCTGAAATGCCTTATGATAGCAACCTTACACTAACATTTTGGAACTTCTTATATAAAAAAATACCCAAAGTAGGCCATACTTGCTTACGATATTACTACTGTACTGCAACTGAATAAGTTTATTTCTCAATATTATAAGAGATGTAGAAATATATTACTACTGTGTCTACAACTTAAATGTGCTAGTGGATGTGTTTTTTAGGAAAAACATTAAATAAATATAAATACTTTGTTACATTATATTTTAACTAATATTACGAACTGTTAAAATTTTAAATAGGTACAGGAAATTCTTAGGCATCTCACGTTTTTATCTGTTTTTAAACTCTTGTTCGATGCTACGTCAATGCACGCCATTCTGTGTGATCTTAGGTTGATATTGATGTGAAAATAATATCAGTGTTTATCAAATACTGAAAGTAAGAGAAAACGGACGGGTGGCTGTTGTTAAAGAATTATAAAATCTACACGTTTTGCGTATGTTACGTAGATGCTCTGCGTAAAATGTTAGTTAAGATTAAATATTTATTCACTCACCTGTTTGGTTCTGCTCGGCTAGAGTAATTATGAATTTGGTTCGATCCATTCTGCAGAGAAGCACATGCACACACAACGCACTGATCAAAACTGCGATATTTGCAATATTTTCATATGGCCGTCTAAATTCATGAATCACAAACCATCCCAGCTGCAAGTTTATTATTTACTAAATCATCACGTCGCATGCGTATAATTAGGCAACAGCGCTGGGATTCGTATTATTCGCGTTACATATGCAAAGATACAAATTGGCTTCGTATAGTACGACGAACAAGTTTGGCTTTCTAGAAGCTATATGATAGATATTCAACTGTATCTTAAAATAATTTACCCCTCTCAGGGTGCCTCCACTTATAGGTAATTATCGTTTAAAATAATGTGAAATACACGGCTGTAGCTATAAAGGAAAGCCCGGGCTTCTTGGTGCCTGCAGACCTTACTGGGCTTGGTATTGGTAGCCGGGCGTGTATATATATATATATATATATATATATATCCTAGCCACATAGTTCTAATAATCTATGTTTGAAGGTGTGTAAAGAGGTACTAAATATCTTCAAATCAAAGGTAGAGTTGTATCTGTTAAAAGTTGATGATATACTAACTACAGGCGATTGAGCTCTGCAAGCACTCCGACAAAAATCGACATGTAATAGCTCGAAATGTCGAATTCTTCGACCTGGGACACGGAGTTTGAATTCGGAGAGAATAATGGGACTATCAATTAAATTATTCAAAATTCTAAAGAGAAAAGTAATGCGATGTAGGTCACGACGGGTTTCTAATTTACATAAGTTAAATTCCAACCTTAAAGGTTCATAAGATGCAAAATTCGGATTTCTTTTATATTTATTATAAAAAACATATTTTAAAAATTTGTTTTGAATAGTTTCAATATTTTTTATAAGGTTGTTTTGAATGGGAGACCAAATAATTGAAGCAAACTCTAATTTGGACCGTACTAAGGTATTATAAAGAGTACAAAGACTTTGTGTAGTTTTAAAGTTAAAACAGTTTCGCATAATAAAGCCCAACATACTGTGTGCATCTTTGCAAGATTTTTCTATATGAGCATTAAATTTGAGGGATGATTCAAAAAGCACTCCAAGATCTCTAGTAGACGTGCACCTCCGTAGAATGATCGAGCTCATTGTATAGTTTTCAAAATTTGCCTGTTCCTTAGTTGTATATGAAATCACAAAGCATTTATTTATGTTAAAAAGCAACTTGTTATCAACACTCCATTTATATAAGCTGTCAATGTCATGTTGAAGTAATTTTACGTCGTTAACAGTTTTAATTTCTTTAAAAATCTTGACATCGTCCGCATATAATAAACAAGAGCTATACGATAAGCACAGTGGTAAATCATTGATCAATAATACAAAAAGCAACGGACCTAAGTTAGACCCTTGAGGTACACCAGACGTAGCTCCATACGGAGTAGATACCGCTTGTTTGAAATAAACACACTGTGTTCGATTTGACATATACGATTGAAACAGGTCAATTAGAAGAGGGCTAAAACCGTAAGCATGTAACTTATTTAGTAAAACTGAGTGATTGACCTTGTCAAAGGCCTTAGAAAAGTCGGTGTAAATTACATCCAAACGGCCGCAGTCCTCAACTATTTTGCTTGCTCTGTCACAAAAGGTCATTAAGTTTGTAGTTACCGACCTTTTCTTTACAAATCCGTGTTGCTCCAAGCAAATTATGTTTTTGACATGATCATAAATTTTATCGAACAAAATGTATTCAAATACTTTGGAGGGTACAGATAGCAAAGATATCGGTCTATAATTAGTAAATTGCTTTTTGTCACCGCTTTTATGTATTGGTACTACCTTTGAAAGCTTCCATTGCGAAGGAAAAGAACCCGTGCTTAGGCAGAGATTAAATATATATTTAAGAGGGCAAACAAAGAAATCTCTGCAGGCTTTATAGATGTACTGGGGGACGCCATCCGGACCTGCAGATTTTTTTGGTTTTAAGTTTTTTAAAGCTTTTGCAACATCTTCATTCTCCACTTTATTTATATTCAAGGGGCCAGATGTCAACATCGTATTATTATCAGAAGGTGTATACGCGCTGTCATGTGTGTAGGTAGAACTAAAAAATGTAGCAAACTCTTTCGCTATTTCATTATTATCAGTGATACTTTTCCCGTTTTTTATAAATGCTGAACCATTACCGTTACCATTTTTTTTATTTTTAATCATAGACCAAAAGGCTTTGATATTTTCAGGAGATATGTTCTCTTCGATGGAGGTGATGTAGGCTGAATGTGCTTTTTTTATTCGTATTTTTAGATCGCCTCGTACCTTCTTATATTGTTGGAGATAAAAGCTAGATTTGAACTTATTTCTCATATAAAATTTTTTGAGCTTTAGCAAGTCAATTATTTCTTTATTAAACCATGGTGGAAACCTACTACCCTTACTGACAGTTTTAGGAACACATGCATCTAAACATTCATACAGTCCAGAGTAAAATATCTCCACCGCGGTATCAACGGTACTACAGGCCTGTAAGTCATGCCAAGACCGATTCTCCAGCATTCTATAAAGCCGCAAAAAATCTGCTTTTTTGAAATTATACTTTGGGCAATTTTCATTACTTACATATTCTTTTTTACTGTTTGAAATAACAAAACAAAATTCTAAAGGTGGATGGTGCAAGTCTACCGGAACCAAAGGCTGCTCAGATTGTGTAAGTTCTACTACAGAATCTAGATTTCCAAATACCAAGTCTAATGTTTTATTATTTATATTAAGTACGTTATTATACGACTGCAAGCCAAAGAAGTTGATAAATTCCGACAGTCTACGAGATATTACGCTGCCACTTGAAAAATCAAACGCGTTGCCGGTCACTTCTGGAATATTAAAATCGCCACAAAGCATTAAATAACTCTCTATGAATTCATGCGTAAAGTTCTCTAATTTGTTTATATAAAAATCGTACACATTGTAACTTGATCGAGGTTCTATATAGTTTGCAATAAAATAAAATTTTTTCCCAGAAAAGGTTATCTTTACCAAGACTGATTGCAAGCCAATCGTAGTTATAATTTCTGCTGATGAAATAAATTTATTGCGAACAGCTATTAAAACTCCTCCACCTTTTGATTTACCTGATAAGACCTTGTCTCTATCACACCTGTACACGTTGTAACGACTATCAAAAAGTTCATTATTATTTATTGTTTCATATAAACCAGTTTCTGTGAGAATAATAATATCATAATTTTCAATAAGTAGGTTCTGATAAAATTGATTAAGCTTAGTAACTAAACCTCGTACGTTCTGGTAATACGCTAAGATTTTCATTTCTTAAAACTAAACAAATATTTCTGATATTAATTATAAATTAAGAGTAACAAATAAGAATGCCAAATAAATGCAATAGTATTAATATGTTTAGGTACACTTACTGATTGTATTTGTACATCTGCCGCTAACATGCATAATTTGTACATTACCTAGGGGCGTACTAACTTACTACACAGGTATTTTGTCAAGTTCTTTTGAACTAGTTACGAAGTGCCTTTTGTCTCCTACTTTAACGTTTACAGTTCCATCGAAAGTCCACACATTCTTCACCCCATACTTATCTCTAGCTGCCTTGTATAAATCATATCTCGCCCTGGTTAAATCTTCCTTAATCCAAATTCCACGTAGCAAAGATTTATTCTTCAATATTATTGATTTAAACTTATAGCTTACAAATTTCACCAACACAGCACGCGGTTTCTCGGCGGAAGTTTTTCGCCCGACACGGTGACATCGGTCGATATGATCTGGTAATATAGTGATATTACTGTTGCTTAGAATTTCTACCAGTTTTTTCTCAGTGTCTTCTCTATCTGCTCCTTCAGGAATACCAAAGATTCTGACATTGTTACGGCGAGAATACTGTTCTAGGTTATCACATTTAAGTTTCAGCTCTTCACGTTCTTGCGTTAGATTTTGTCATCTGTCATCTGTCAACAGTCATCTGTCACCTGTCATCTGTCAACTGTCACCTGTCATCTGTCAACTGTCAACTGTCATCTGTAACCTGTCATCTGTCAACTTTCGACTGTCATCTGTCATTTGTCATCTGTCAACTGTCATCTGTCGCCTGTCATCTGTCATCTGTCAACTGTCATCTGTCACCTGTCACCTGTCATCTATCAACTGTCATCTGTCACCTGTCATCTGTCAACTGTCATCTGTCATCTGTCACCTGTTATTTGTCAACTGTCATCAGTCATCTATCAACTGTCATCTGTCACCTGTCATCTGTCATCTGTCAACTGTCATCTGTCACCTGTCATCTGTCAACTGTCACCTGTCATCTGTCAACTGTCATCTGTCACCTTTCACCTCTCATCTATCAACTGTCATCTGTCACCTACCATCTGTCAACTGTCATCTGTCATCTGTCAACTGTCATCTGTCACCTGTCACCTGTCATCTATCAACTGTCATGTGTCACCTGTCATCTGTCATCTGTCACCTGTCACCGGCCATCTGTCTACTGTCACCTGTCATCTGTCATCTTTCAACAGCCATCTGTCATCTGTCAACTGTCATCTGTCATCTGTCATCTGTCATCTATCAACTGTCACCTGTCATCTGTCAACTGTCAACTGTCATCTGTCACCTGTCATCTGTGATCTGTCATCTTTCAACTGTCATCTGTCACCTGTCATCTGTCATCTGTCACCTGTCATCTGTCATCTTTCAACAGCCATCTGTCATCTGTCAACTGTCATCTGTCATCTGTCATCTGTCATCTATCAACTGTCACCTGTCATCTGTCATCTGTCAACTTTCAACTGTCATCTGTCACCTGTGATCTGTCATCTTTCAACTGTCATCTGTCACCTGTCATCTGTCATCTGTCACCTGTCATCTGTCAACTGTCAACTGTCATCTGTAACCTGTCATCTGTCAACTTTCGACTGTCATCTGTCATGTGTCATCTGTCAACTGTCATCTGTCGCCTGTCATCTGTCATCTGTCAACTGTCATCTGTCACCTGTCACCTGTCATCTATCAACTGTCATCTGTCACCTGTCATCTGTCAACTGTCATCTGTCATCTGTCACCTGTTATTTGTCAACTGTCATCAGTCATCTATCAACTGTCATCTGTCACCTGTCATCTGTCATCTGTCAACTGTCATCTGTCACCTGTCATCTGTCAACTGTCACCTGTCATCTGTCAACTGTCATCTGTCACCTTTCACCTCTCATCTATCAACTGTCATCTGTCACCTACCATCTGTCAACTGTCATCTGTCATCTGTCAACTGTCATCTGTCACCTGTCACCTGTCATCTATCAACTGTCATGTGTCACCTGTCATCTGTCATCTGTCACCTGTCACCGGCCATCTGTCTACTGTCACCTGTCATCTGTCATCTTTCAACAGCCATCTGTCATCTGTCAACTGTCATCTGTCACCTGTCATCTGTCATCTTTCAATTGTCATTTGTCACCTGTTATCTGTCAACTGTTACCTGTCATCTGTCAACTGTCATCTGTCATCTGTTATATTTCAACTGTCATCTGTCATCCGTCAACTGTCATCTGTCACCTGTCATCTGTCATCTGTCAACTGTCACCTGTCATCTGTCAACTGTCATCTGTCACCTGTCACCTGTCATCTATCAACTGTCATCTGTCACCTGTCATCTGTCAACTGTCATCTGTCATCTGTCACCTGTTATTTGTCAACTGTCATCAGTCATCTATCAACTGTCATGTGTCTCCTGTCATCTGTCATCTGTCACCTGTCACCTGCTATCTGTCTACTGTCACCTGTCATCTATAACCTGTTATCTGTTACCAGTCAACTGTCAACTATCATCTGTCATCTGTCACCCGTCATCTATCAACTGTCAGCTGTCACCTGTTATTTGTCCACTGTCATCAGTCATCTATCAACTGTCATGTGTCACCTGTCATTTTTCATTTGTCATCTGTCACCTGTCATCTGTCATATGTCAATTGTCATCTGTCACCTGTCATCTGTCATCTGTCATCTTTCAACTGTCATCTGTCATCTGTCAACAGTCATCTGTCACCTGTTATCTGTCAACTGTCACCTGTCATCTGTCAACTTTCAACTGTCATCTGTCACCTGTGATCTGTCATCTTTCAACTGTCATCTGTCACCTGTCATCTTTCATCTGTCACCTGTCATCTGTCAACTGTCAACTGTCATCTGTAACCTGTCATCTGTCAACTTTCGACTGTCATCTGTCATTTGTCATCTGTCAACTGTCATCTGTCGCCTGTCATCTGTCATCTGTCAACTGTCATCTGTCACCTGTCACCTGTCATCTATCAACTGTCATCTGTCACCTGTCATCTGTCAACTGTCATCTGTCATCTGTCACCTGTTATTTGTCCACTGTCATCAGTCATCTATCAACTGTCATCTGTCACCTGTCATCTGTCATCTGTCAACTGTCATCTGTCACCTGTCATCTGTCAACTGTCACCTGTCATCTGTCAACTGTCATCTGTCACCTTTCACCTCTCATCTATCAACTGTCATCTGTCACCTACCATCTGTCAACTGTCATCTGTCATCTGTCAACTGTCATCTGTCACCTGTCACCTGTCATCTATCAACTGTCATGTGTCACCTGTCATCTGTCATCTGTCACCTGTCACCGGCGATCTGTCTACTGTCACCTGTCATCTGTCATCTTTCAACAGCCATCTGTCATCTGTCACCTGTCATCTGTCAACTGTCATCTGTCACCTTTCACCTCTCATCTATCAACTGTCATCTGTCACCTACCATCTGTCAACTGTCATCTGTCATCTGTCAACTGTCATCTGTCACCTGTCACCTGTCATCTATCAACTGTCATGTGTCACCTGTCATCTGTCATCTGTCACCTGTCACCGGCCATCTGTCTACTGTCACCTGTCATCTGTCATCTTTCAACAGCCATCTGTCATCTGTCAACTGTCATCTGTCATCTGTCATCTGTCATCTATCAACTGTCACCTGTCATCTTCAACTGTCAACTGTCATCTGTCACCTGTCATCTGTCAACTGTCATCTGTCATCTGTCACCTGTTATTTGTCAACTGTCATCAGTCATCTATCAACTGTCATGTGTCACCTGTCATCTGTCACCTGTCACCTGCTATCTGTCTACTGTCACCTGTCATCTATAACCTGTTATCTGTTACCAGTCAACTGTCAACTATTATCTGTCATCTGTCACCCGTCATCTATCAACTGTCAGCTGTCACCTGTTATTTGTCCACTGTCATCAGTCATCTATCAACTGTCATGTGTCACCTGCCATTTTTCATTTGTCATCTGTCACCTGTCATCTGTCATATGTCAATTGTCATCTGTCACCTGTCATCTGTCATCTTTCAACTGTCATCTGTCATCTGTCAACAGTCATCTGTCACCTGTCATCTGTCAACTGTCACCTGTCATCTGTCAACTTTCAACTGTCATCTGTCACCTGTGATCTGTCATCTTTCAACTGTCATCTGTCAGCTGTCATCTGTCATCTTTCAACTGTCATCTGTCATCTGTCAACAGTCATCTGTCACCTGTCATCTGTCAACTGTCACCTGTCATCTGTCAACTGTCAATTGTCATCTGTAACCTGTCATCTGTCAACTTTCGACTGTCATCTGTCATTTGTCATCTGTCAACTGTCATCTGTCGCCTGTCATCTGTCATCTGTCAACTGTCATCTGTCACCTGTCACCTGTCATCTATCAACTGTCATCTGTCACCTGTCATCTGTCAACTGTCATCTGTCATCTGTCACCTGTTATTTGTCAACTGTCATCAGTCATCTATCAACTGTCATCTGTCACCTGTCATCTGTCATCTGTCAACTGTCATCTGTCACCTGTCATCTGTCAACTGTCACCTGTCATCTGTCAACTGTCATCTGTCACCTTTCACCTCTCATCTATCAACTGTCATCTGTCACCTACCATCTGTCAACTGTCATCTGTCATCTGTCAACTGTCATCTGTCACCTGTCACCTGTCATCTATCAACTGTCATGTGTCACCTGTCATCTGTCATCTGTCACCTGTCACCGGCCATCTGTCTACTGTCACCTGTCATCTGTCATCTTTCAACAGCCATCTGTCATCTGTCAACTGTCATCTGTCATCTGTCATCTGTCATCTATCAACTGTCACCTGTCATCTGTCAACTGTCAACTGTCATCTGTCACCTGTCATCTGTGATCTGTCATCTTTCAACTGTCATCTGTCACCTGTCATCTGTCATCTGTCACCTGTCATCTGTCATCTTTCAACAGCCATCTGTCATCTGTCAACTGTCATCTGTCATCTGTCATCTGTCATCTATCAACTGTCACCTGTCATCTGTCATCTGTCAACTTTCAACTGTCATCTGTCACCTGTGATCTGTCATCTTTCAACTGTCATCTGTCACCTGTCATCTGTCATCTGTCACCTGTCATCTGTCAACTGTCAACTGTCATCTGTAACCTGTCATCTGTCAACTTTCGACTGTCATCTGTCATGTGTCATCTGTCAACTGTCATCTGTCGCCTGTCATCTGTCATCTGTCAACTGTCATCTGTCACCTGTCACCTGTCATCTATCAACTGTCATCTGTCACCTGTCATCTGTCAACTGTCATCTGTCATCTGTCACCTGTTATTTGTCAACTGTCATCAGTCATCTATCAACTGTCATCTGTCACCTGTCATCTGTCATCTGTCAACTGTCATCTGTCACCTGTCATCTGTCAACTGTCACCTGTCATCTGTCAACTGTCATCTGTCACCTTTCACCTCTCATCTATCAACTGTCATCTGTCACCTACCATCTGTCAACTGTCATCTGTCATCTGTCAACTGTCATCTGTCACCTGTCACCTGTCATCTATCAACTGTCATGTGTCACCTGTCATCTGTCATCTGTCACCTGTCACCGGCCATCTGTCTACTGTCACCTGTCATCTGTCATCTTTCAACAGCCATCTGTCATCTGTCAACTGTCATCTGTCACCTGTCATCTGTCATCTTTCAATTGTCATTTGTCACCTGTTATCTGTCAACTCTTACCTGTCATCTGTCAACTGTCATCTGTCATCTGTTATATTTCAACTGTCATCTGTCATCCGTCAACTGTCATCTGTCACCTGTCATCTGTCATCTGTCAACTGTCATCTGTCACCTGTCATCTGTCAACTGTCACCTGTCATCTGTCAACTGTCATCTGTCACCTGTCACCTGTCATCTATCAACTGTCATCTGTCACCTGTCATCTGTCAACTGTCATCTGTCATCTGTCACCTGTTATTTGTCAACTGTCATCAGTCATCTATCAACTGTCATGTGTCACCTGTCATCTGTCATCTGTCACCTGTCACCTGCTATCTGTCTACTGTCACCTGTCATCTATAACCTGTTATCTGTTACCAGTCAACTGTCAACTATCATCTGTCATCTGTCACCCGTCATCTATCAACTGTCAGCTGTCACCTGTTATTTGTCCACTGTCATCAGTCATCTATCAACTGTCATGTGTCACCTGTCATTTTTCATTTGTCATCTGTCACCTGTCATCTGTCATATGTCAATTGTCATCTGTCACCTGTCATCTGTCATCTGTCATCTTTCAACTGTCATCTGTCATCTGTCAACAGTCATCTGTCACCTGTTATCTGTCAACTGTCACCTGTCATCTGTCAACTTTCAACTGTCATCTGTCACCTGTGATTTGTCATCTTTCAACTGTCATCTGTCACCTGTCATCTTTCATCTGTCACCTGTCATCTGTCAACTGTCAACTGTCATCTGTAACCTGTCATCTGTCAACTTTCGACTGTCATCTGTCATTTGTCATCTGTCAACTGTCATCTGTCGCCTGTCATCTGTCATCTGTCAACTGTCATCTGTCACCTGTCACCTGTCATCTATCAACTGTCATCTGTCACCTGTCATCTGTCAACTGTCATCTGTCATCTGTCACCTGTTATTTGTCCACTGTCATCAGTCATCTATCAACTGTCATCTGTCACCTGTCATCTGTCATCTGTCAACTGTCATCTGTCACCTGTCATCTGTCAACTGTCACCTGTCATCTGTCAACTGTCATCTGTCACCTTTCACCTCTCATCTATCAACTGTCATCTGTCACCTACCATCTGTCAACTGTCATCTGTCATCTGTCAACTGTCATCTGTCACCTGTCACCTGTCATCTATCAACTGTCATGTGTCACCTGTCATCTGTCATCTGTCACCTGTCACCGGCGATCTGTCTACTGTCACCTGTCATCTGTCATCTTTCAACAGCCATCTGTCATCTGTCACCTGTCAACTGTCATCTGTCACCTTTCACCTCTCATCTATCAACTGTCATCTGTCACCTACCATCTGTCAACTGTCATCTGTCATCTGTCAACTGTCATCTGTCACCTGTCACCTGTCATCTATCAACTGTCATGTGTCACCTGTCATCTGTCATCGGTCACCTGTCACCGGCCATCTGTCTACTGTCACCTCTCATCTGTCACCTGTCATCTGTCATCTTTCAACAGTCATCTGTCATCTGTCAACTGTCATCTGTCATCTGTCATCTATCAACTGTCACCTGTCATCTGTCAACTGTCAACTGTTATCTGTCACCTGTCATCTGTCATCTTTCAACTGTCATCTGTCACCTGTCATCTGTCAACTGTCATCTGTCACCTGTCACCTGTCATCTATCAACTGTCATCTGTCACCTGTCATCTGTCAACTGTCATCTGTCATCTGTCACCTGATATTTGTCAACTGTCATCAGTCATCTATCAACTGTCATGTGTCACCTGTCATCTGTCATCTGTCACCTGTCACCTGCCATCTGTCTACTGTCACCTGTCATCTATAACCTGTTATCTGTTACCAGTCATCTGTCAACTGTCATCTGTCATCTGTCATCTATCAACTGTCACCTGTCATCTGTCAACTGTCAACTGTCATCTGTCACCTGTCATCTGTCATCTTTCAAATGTCATCTGTTACCTGTCATCTGTCAACTGTCATCTGTCACCTGTCACCTGTCATCTATCAACTGTCATCTGTCATCTGTCATCTGTCATATGTCAACTGTCATCTGTCACCTGTCATCTGTCATCTTTCAACTGTCATCTGTCGTCTGTCAACTGTCATCTGTCACCTGTCATCTGTCAACTGTCATCTGTCACCTGTCATCTGTCACCTTTCAACTGTCATCTGTCATCTGTCAACTTTCATCTGTCACCTGTCATCTGTCAACTGTCAACTGTCATCTGTCACCTGTCATCTGTCATCTTTCAACTGTCATCTGTCATCTGTCAACTGTCATCTGTCACCTGTCATCTGTCAACTGTCAACTGTCATCTGTCATCTGTCATATTTCAACTGTCATCTGTCATCTGTCAACTGTCATCTGTCACCTGTCATCTGTCATCTGTCAACTGTCATCTGTCACCTGTCATCTGTCATCTTTCAACTGTCATCTGTCATCTGTCAACTGTCATCTGTCACCTGTCATTTGTCAACTGTCACCTGTCATCTGTCAACTGTGAACTGTCATCTGTCACCTGTCATCTGTCATCTTTCAACTGTCATCTGTCACCTCTCATCTGTCATCTGTCAGCTGTCATCTGTCAACTGTCAACTGTCGTCTGTCACCTGTCATCTGTCATCTTTCAATTGTCATTTGTCACCTGTTATCTGTCAACTGTTACCTGTCATCTGTCAACTGTCATCTGTCATCTGTTATATTTCAACTGTCATCTGTCATCCGTCAACTGTCATCTGTCACCTGTCATCTGTCATCTGTCAACTGTCATCTGTCACCTGTCATCTGTCAACTGTCACCTGTCATCTGTCAACTGTCATCTGTCACCTGTCACCTGTCATCTATCAACTGTCATCTGCCACCTACCATCTGTCAACTGTCATCTGTCATCTGTCAACTGTCATCTGTCACCTGTCACCTGTCATCTATCAACTGTCATGTGTCACCTGTCATCTGTCATCTGTCACCTGTCACCGGCCATCTGTCTACTGTCACCTCTCATCTGTCACCTGTCATCTGTCATCTTTCAACAGTCATCTGTCATCTGTCAACTGTCATCTGTCATCTGTCATCTATCAACTGTCACCTGTCATCTGTCACCTGTCATCTGTCAACTGTTACCTGTCATCTGTCAACTGTCATCTGTCATCTGTCATATTTCAACTGTCATCTGTCATCTGTCAACTGTCATCTGTCACCTGTCATCTGTCATCTGTCAACTTTCATCTGTCACCTGTCATCTGTCAACTGTCACCTGTCATCTGTCAACTGTCATCTGTCACCTGTCATCTATCAACTGTCATCTGCCACCTACCATCTGTCAACTGTCATCTGTCATCTGTCAACTGTCATCTGTCACCTGTCACCTGTCATCTATCAACTATCATGTGTCACCTGTCATCTGTCATCTGTCACCTGTCACCGGCCATCTGTCTACTGTCACCTCTCATCTGTCACCTGTCATCTGTCATCTTTCAACAGTCATCTGTCATCTGTCAACTGTCATCTGTCATCTGTCATCTATCAACTGTCACCTGTCACCTGTCATCTGTCAACTGTCAACTGTCATCTGTCACCTGTCATCTGTCATCTTTCAACTGTCATCTGTCACCTGTCATCTGTCAACTGTCATCTGTCACCTGTCACCTGTCATCTATCAACTGTCATCTGTCACCTGTCATCTGTAAACTGTCATCTGTCATCTGTCACCTGTTATTTGTCAACTGTCATCAGTCATCTATCAACTGTCATGTGTCACCTGTCATCTGTCATCTGTCACCTGTCACCTGCTATCTGTCTACTGTCACCTGTCATCTATAACCTGTTATCTGTTACCAGTCAACTGTCAACTATCATCTGTCATCTGTCACCCGTCATCTATCAACTGTCAGCTGTCACCTGTTATTTGTCCACTGTCATCAGTCATCTATCAACTGTCATGTGTCACCTGTCATTTTGCATTTGTCATCTGTCACCTGTCATCTGTCATATGTCAATTGTCATCTGTCACCTGTCATCTGTCATCTTTCAACTGTCATCTGTCATCTGTCAACAGTCATCTGTCACCTGTCATCTGTCAACTGTCACCTGTCATCTGTCAACTTTCAACTGTCATCTGTCACCTGTGATCTGTCATCTTTCAACTGTCATCTGTCACCTGTCATCTTTCATCTGTCACCTGTCATCTGTCAACTGTCAACTGTCATCTGTAACCTGTCATCGGTCAACTTTCGACTGTCATCTGTCATTTGTCATCTGTCAACTGTCATCTGTCGCCTGTCATCTGTCATCTGTCAACTGTCATCTGTCACCTGTCACCTGTCATCTATCTACTGTCATCTGTCACCTGTCATCTGTCAACTGTCATCTGTCATCTGTCACCTGTTATTTGTCCACTGTCATCAGTCATCTATCAACTGTCATCTGTCACCTGTCATCTGTCATCAGTCAACTGTCATCTGTCACCTGTCATCTGTCAACTGTCACCTGTCATCTGTCAACTGTCATCTGTCACCTTTCACCTCTCATCTATCAACTGTCATCTGTCACCTACCATCTGTCAACTGTCATCTGTCATCTGTCAACTGTCATCTGTCACCTGTCACCTGTCATCTATCAACTGTCATGTGTCACCTGTCATCTGTCATCTGTCACCTGTCACCGGCGATCTGTCTACTGTCACCTGTCATCTGTCATCTTTCAACAGCCATCTGTCATCTGTCAACTGTCATCTGTCATCTGTCATCTTTCAACAGCCATCTGTCATCTGTCAACTGTCACCTGTCATCTGTCAACTGTCAACTGTCATCTGTCACCTGTCATCTGTCATCTTTCAAATGTCATCTGTTACCTGTCATCTGTCAACTGTCATCTGTCACCTGTCACCTGTCATCTATCAACTGTCATCTGTCATCTGTCATCTGTCATATGTCAACTGTCATCTGTCACCTGTCATCTGTCATCTTTCAACTGTCATCTGTCGTCTGTCAACTGTCATCTGTCACCTGTCATCTGTCAACTGTCATCTGTCACCTGTCATCTGTCACTTTTCAACTGTCATCTGTCATCTGTCAACTGTCATCTGTCACCTGTCATCTGTCAACTGTCAACTGTCATCTGTCACCTGTCATCTGTCATCTTTCAACTGTCATCTGTCATCTGTCAACTGTCATCTGTCACCTGTCATCTGTCAGCTGTCAACTGTCATCTGTCATCTGTCATATTTCAACTGTCATCTGTCATCTGTCAACTGTCATCTGTCACCTGTCATCTGTCATCTGTCAACTGTCATCTGTCGCCTGTCATCTGTCACCTGTCATCTGTCATCTTTCAAATGTCATCTGTTACCTGTCATCTGTCAACTGTCATCTGTCACCTGTCACCTGTCATCTATCAACTGTCATCTGTCATCTGTCATCAGTCATCTGTCACCTGTTATCTGTCAACTGTCACCTGTCATCTGTCAACTGTCATCTGTCACCTGTCACCTGTCATCTATCAACTGTCATCTGTCATCTGTCAACTGTCATCTGTCACCTGTCATCTGTCAACTGTCAACTGTCATCTGTCACCTGTCATCTGTCACCTGTCACCTGTCATCTATCAACTGTCATCTGTCATCTGTCAACTGTCATCTGTCACCTGTCATCTGTCAACTGTCAACTGTCATCTGTCACCTGTCATCTGTCATCTTTCAACTGTCATCTGTCATCTGTCAACTGTCATCTGTCACCTGTCATCTGTCAGCTGTCAACTGTCATCTGTCATCTGTCATATTTCAACTGTCATCTGTCATCTGTCAACTGTCATCTGTCACCTGTCATCTGTCATCTGTCAACTGTCATCTGTCGCCTGTCATCTGTCACCTGTCATCTGTCATCTTTCAAATGTCATCTGTCACCTACCATCTGTCAACTGTCATCTGTCATCTGTCAACTGTCATCTGTCACCTGTCACCTGTCATCTATCAACTGTCATGTGTCACCTGTCATCTGTCATCTGTCACCTGTCACCGGCCATCTGTCTACTGTCACCTGTCATCTGTCATCTTTCAACAGCCATCTGTCATCTGTCAACTGTCATCTGTCATCTGTCATCTGTCATCTATCAACTGTCACCTGTCATCTGTCAACTGTCAACTGTCATCTGTCACCTGTCATCTGTGATCTGTCATCTTTCAACTGTCATCTGTCACCTGTCATCTGTCATCTGTCACCTGTCATCTGTCATCTTTCAACAGCCATCTGTCATCTGTCAACTGTCATCTGTCATCTGTCATCTGTCATCTATCAACTGTCACCTGTCATCTGTCATCTGTCAACTTTCAACTGTCATCTGTCACCTGTGATCTGTCATCTTTCAACTGTCATCTGTCACCTGTCATCTGTCATCTGTCACCTGTCATCTGTCAACTGTCAACTGTCATCTGTAACCTGTCATCTGTCAACTTTCGACTGTCATCTGTCATGTGTCATCTGTCAACTGTCATCTGTCGCCTGTCATCTGTCATCTGTCAACTGTCATCTGTCACCTGTCACCTGTCATCTATCAACTGTCATCTGTCACCTGTCATCTGTCAACTGTCATCTGTCATCTGTCACCTGTTATTTGTCAACTGTCATCAGTCATCTATCAACTGTCATCTGTCACCTGTCATCTGTCATCTGTCAACTGTCATCTGTCACCTGTCATCTGTCAACTGTCACCTGTCATCTGTCAACTGTCATCTGTCACCTTTCACCTCTCATCTATCAACTGTCATCTGTCACCTACCATCTGTCAACTGTCATCTGTCATCTGTCAACTGTCATCTGTCACCTGTCACCTGTCATCTATCAACTGTCATGTGTCACCTGTCATCTGTCATCTGTCACCTGTCACCGGCCATCTGTCTACTGTCACCTGTCATCTGTCATCTTTCAACAGCCATCTGTCATCTGTCAACTGTCATCTGTCACCTGTCATCTGTCATCTTTCAATTGTCATTTGTCACCTGTTATCTGTCAACTCTTACCTGTCATCTGTCAACTGTCATCTGTCATCTGTTATATTTCAACTGTCATCTGTCATCCGTCAACTGTCATCTGTCACCTGTCATCTGTCATCTGTCAACTGTCATCTGTCACCTGTCATCTGTCAACTGTCACCTGTCATCTGTCAACTGTCATCTGTCACCTGTCACCTGTCATCTATCAACTGTCATCTGTCACCTGTCATCTGTCAACTGTCATCTGTCATCTGTCACCTGTTATTTGTCAACTGTCATCAGTCATCTATCAACTGTCATGTGTCACCTGTCATCTGTCATCTGTCACCTGTCACCTGCTATCTGTCTACTGTCACCTGTCATCTATAACCTGTTATCTGTTACCAGTCAACTGTCAACTATCATCTGTCATCTGTCACCCGTCATCTATCAACTGTCAGCTGTCACCTGTTATTTGTCCACTGTCATCAGTCATCTATCAACTGTCATGTGTCACCTGTCATTTTTCATTTGTCATCTGTCACCTGTCATCTGTCATATGTCAATTGTCATCTGTCACCTGTCATCTGTCATCTGTCATCTTTCAACTGTCATCTGTCATCTGTCAACAGTCATCTGTCACCTGTTATCTGTCAACTGTCACCTGTCATCTGTCAACTTTCAACTGTCATCTGTCACCTGTGATTTGTCATCTTTCAACTGTCATCTGTCACCTGTCATCTTTCATCTGTCACCTGTCATCTGTCAACTGTCAACTGTCATCTGTAACCTGTCATCTGTCAACTTTCGACTGTCATCTGTCATTTGTCATCTGTCAACTGTCATCTGTCGCCTGTCATCTGTCATCTGTCAACTGTCATCTGTCACCTGTCACCTGTCATCTATCAACTGTCATCTGTCACCTGTCATCTGTCAACTGTCATCTGTCATCTGTCACCTGTTATTTGTCCACTGTCATCAGTCATCTATCAACTGTCATCTGTCACCTGTCATCTGTCATCTGTCAACTGTCATCTGTCACCTGTCATCTGTCAACTGTCACCTGTCATCTGTCAACTGTCATCTGTCACCTTTCACCTCTCATCTATCAACTGTCATCTGTCACCTACCATCTGTCAACTGTCATCTGTCATCTGTCAACTGTCATCTGTCACCTGTCACCTGTCATCTATCAACTGTCATGTGTCACCTGTCATCTGTCATCTGTCACCTGTCACCGGCGATCTGTCTACTGTCACCTGTCATCTGTCATCTTTCAACAGCCATCTGTCATCTGTCACCTGTCAACTGTCATCTGTCACCTTTCACCTCTCATCTATCAACTGTCATCTGTCACCTACCATCTGTCAACTGTCATCTGTCATCTGTCAACTGTCATCTGTCACCTGTCACCTGTCATCTATCAACTGTCATGTGTCACCTGTCATCTGTCATCGGTCACCTGTCACCGGCCATCTGTCTACTGTCACCTCTCATCTGTCACCTGTCATCTGTCATCTTTCAACAGTCATCTGTCATCTGTCAACTGTCATCTGTCATCTGTCATCTATCAACTGTCACCTGTCATCTGTCAACTGTCAACTGTTATCTGTCACCTGTCATCTGTCATCTTTCAACTGTCATCTGTCACCTGTCATCTGTCAACTGTCATCTGTCACCTGTCACCTGTCATCTATCAACTGTCATCTGTCACCTGTCATCTGTCAACTGTCATCTGTCATCTGTCACCTGATATTTGTCAACTGTCATCAGTCATCTATCAACTGTCATGTGTCACCTGTCATCTGTCATCTGTCACCTGTCACCTGCCATCTGTCTACTGTCACCTGTCATCTATAACCTGTTATCTGTTACCAGTCATCTGTCAACTGTCATCTGTCATCTGTCATCTATCAACTGTCACCTGTCATCTGTCAACTGTCAACTGTCATCTGTCACCTGTCATCTGTCATCTTTCAAATGTCATCTGTTACCTGTCATCTGTCAACTGTCATCTGTCACCTGTCACCTGTCATCTATCAACTGTCATCTGTCATCTGTCATCTGTCATATGTCAACTGTCATCTGTCACCTGTCATCTGTCATCTTTCAACTGTCATCTGTCGTCTGTCAACTGTCATCTGTCACCTGTCATCTGTCAACTGTCATCTGTCACCTGTCATCTGTCACCTTTCAACTGTCATCTGTCATCTGTCAACTTTCATCTGTCACCTGTCATCTGTCAACTGTCAACTGTCATCTGTCACCTGTCATCTGTCATCTTTCAACTGTCATCTGTCATCTGTCAACTGTCATCTGTCACCTGTCATCTGTCAACTGTCAACTGTCATCTGTCATCTGTCATATTTCAACTGTCATCTGTCATCTGTCAACTGTCATCTGTCACCTGTCATCTGTCATCTGTCAACTGTCATCTGTCACCTGTCATCTGTCATCTTTCAACTGTCATCTGTCATCTGTCAACTGTCATCTGTCACCTGTCATTTGTCAACTGTCACCTGTCATCTGTCAACTGTGAACTGTCATCTGTCACCTGTCATCTGTCATCTTTCAACTGTCATCTGTCACCTCTCATCTGTCATCTGTCAGCTGTCATCTGTCAACTGTCAACTGTCGTCTGTCACCTGTCATCTGTCATCTTTCAATTGTCATTTGTCACCTGTTATCTGTCAACTGTTACCTGTCATCTGTCAACTGTCATCTGTCATCTGTTATATTTCAACTGTCATCTGTCATCCGTCAACTGTCATCTGTCACCTGTCATCTGTCATCTGTCAACTGTCATCTGTCACCTGTCATCTGTCAACTGTCACCTGTCATCTGTCAACTGTCATCTGTCACCTGTCACCTGTCATCTATCAACTGTCATCTGCCACCTACCATCTGTCAACTGTCATCTGTCATCTGTCAACTGTCATCTGTCACCTGTCACCTGTCATCTATCAACTGTCATGTGTCACCTGTCATCTGTCATCTGTCACCTGTCACCGGCCATCTGTCTACTGTCACCTCTCATCTGTCACCTGTCATCTGTCATCTTTCAACAGTCATCTGTCATCTGTCAACTGTCATCTGTCATCTGTCATCTATCAACTGTCACCTGTCATCTGTCACCTGTCATCTGTCAACTGTTACCTGTCATCTGTCAACTGTCATCTGTCATCTGTCATATTTCAACTGTCATCTGTCATCTGTCAACTGTCATCTGTCACCTGTCATCTGTCATCTGTCAACTTTCATCTGTCACCTGTCATCTGTCAACTGTCACCTGTCATCTGTCAACTGTCATCTGTCACCTGTCATCTATCAACTGTCATCTGCCACCTACCATCTGTCAACTGTCATCTGTCATCTGTCAACTGTCATCTGTCACCTGTCACCTGTCATCTATCAACTATCATGTGTCACCTGTCATCTGTCATCTGTCACCTGTCACCGGCCATCTGTCTACTGTCACCTCTCATCTGTCACCTGTCATCTGTCATCTTTCAACAGTCATCTGTCATCTGTCAACTGTCATCTGTCATCTGTCATCTATCAACTGTCACCTGTCACCTGTCATCTGTCAACTGTCAACTGTCATCTGTCACCTGTCATCTGTCATCTTTCAACTGTCATCTGTCACCTGTCATCTGTCAACTGTCATCTGTCACCTGTCACCTGTCATCTATCAACTGTCATCTGTCACCTGTCATCTGTAAACTGTCATCTGTCATCTGTCACCTGTTATTTGTCAACTGTCATCAGTCATCTATCAACTGTCATGTGTCACCTGTCATCTGTCATCTGTCACCTGTCACCTGCTATCTGTCTACTGTCACCTGTCATCTATAACCTGTTATCTGTTACCAGTCAACTGTCAACTATCATCTGTCATCTGTCACCCGTCATCTATCAACTGTCAGCTGTCACCTGTTATTTGTCCACTGTCATCAGTCATCTATCAACTGTCATGTGTCACCTGTCATTTTGCATTTGTCATCTGTCACCTGTCATCTGTCATATGTCAATTGTCATCTGTCACCTGTCATCTGTCATCTTTCAACTGTCATCTGTCATCTGTCAACAGTCATCTGTCACCTGTCATCTGTCAACTGTCACCTGTCATCTGTCAACTTTCAACTGTCATCTGTCACCTGTGATCTGTCATCTTTCAACTGTCATCTGTCACCTGTCATCTTTCATCTGTCACCTGTCATCTGTCAACTGTCAACTGTCATCTGTAACCTGTCATCGGTCAACTTTCGACTGTCATCTGTCATTTGTCATCTGTCAACTGTCATCTGTCGCCTGTCATCTGTCATCTGTCAACTGTCATCTGTCACCTGTCACCTGTCATCTATCTACTGTCATCTGTCACCTGTCATCTGTCAACTGTCATCTGTCATCTGTCACCTGTTATTTGTCCACTGTCATCAGTCATCTATCAACTGTCATCTGTCACCTGTCATCTGTCATCTGTCAACTGTCATCTGTCACCTGTCATCTGTCAACTGTCACCTGTCATCTGTCAACTGTCATCTGTCACCTTTCACCTCTCATCTATCAACTGTCATCTGTCACCTACCATCTGTCAACTGTCATCTGTCATCTGTCAACTGTCATCTGTCACCTGTCACCTGTCATCTATCAACTGTCATGTGTCACCTGTCATCTGTCATCTGTCACCTGTCACCGGCGATCTGTCTACTGTCACCTGTCATCTGTCATCTTTCAACAGCCATCTGTCATCTGTCAACTGTCATCTGTCATCTGTCATCTTTCAACAGCCATCTGTCATCTGTCAACTGTCACCTGTCATCTGTCAACTGTCAACTGTCATCTGTCACCTGTCATCTGTCATCTTTCAAATGTCATCTGTTACCTGTCATCTGTCAACTGTCATCTGTCACCTGTCACCTGTCATCTATCAACTGTCATCTGTCATCTGTCATCTGTCATATGTCAACTGTCATCTGTCACCTGTCATCTGTCATCTTTCAACTGTCATCTGTCGTCTGTCAACTGTCATCTGTCACCTGTCATCTGTCAACTGTCATCTGTCACCTGTCATCTGTCACTTTTCAACTGTCATCTGTCATCTGTCAACTGTCATCTGTCACCTGTCATCTGTCAACTGTCAACTGTCATCTGTCACCTGTCATCTGTCATCTTTCAACTGTCATCTGTCATCTGTCAACTGTCATCTGTCACCTGTCATCTGTCAGCTGTCAACTGTCATCTGTCATCTGTCATATTTCAACTGTCATCTGTCATCTGTCAACTGTCATCTGTCACCTGTCATCTGTCATCTGTCAACTGTCATCTGTCGCCTGTCATCTGTCACCTGTCATCTGTCATCTTTCAAATGTCATCTGTTACCTGTCATCTGTCAACTGTCATCTGTCACCTGTCACCTGTCATCTATCAACTGTCATCTGTCATCTGTCATCAGTCATATGTCAACTGTCATCTGTCACCTGTCATCTGTCATATTTCAACTGTCATCTGTCGTCTGTCAACTGTCATCTGTCACCTGTTATCTGTCAACTGTCATCTGTCACCTGTCATCTGTCACTTTTCAACTGTCATCTGTCATCTGTCAACTGTCATCTGTCACCTGTCATCTGTCAACTGTCAACTGTCATCTGCCACCTGTCATCTGTCATCTTTCAACTGTCATCTGTCATCTGTCATCTGTCACCTCTCATCTGTCATCTGTCAGCTGTCATCTGTCAACTGTCAACTGTCGTCTGTCACCTGTCATCTGTCATCTTTCAATTGTCATCTGTCACCTGTCATCTGTCATCTGCCATATTTCAACTGTCATCTGTCATCTGTCAACTGTCATCTGTCACCTGTCATCTGTCATCTGTCAACTGTCATCTGTCACCTGTCATCTGTCAACTGTCACCTGTCATCTGTCATCTGTCATCTGTCACCTGTCACCTGTCATCTATCAACTGTCATCTGCCACCTACCATCTGTCAACTGTCATCTGTCATCTATCAACTGTCATCTGTCACCTATCACCTGTCATCTATCAACTGTCATGTGTCACCTGTCATCTGTCATCTGTCACCTGTCACCGGCCATCTGTCTACTGTCACCTCTCATCTGTCACCTGTCATCTGTCATCTTTCAACAGTCATCTGTCATCTGTCAACTGTCATCTGTCATCTGTCATCTATCAACTGTCACCTGTCATCTGTCAACCGTCAACTGTCATCTGTCACCTGTCATCTGTCATCTTTCAACTGTCATCTGTCACCTGTCATCTGTCATCTGTCACCTGTCATCTGTCAACTGTCAACTGTCATCTGTAACCTGTCATCTGTCAACTTTCGACTGTCATCTGTCACCTGTCATCTGTCAACTGTCATCTGTCACCTGTCATCTGTCATCTGTCAACTGTCATCTGTCACCTGTCACCTGTCATCTATCAACTGTCATCTGTCACCTGTCATCTGTCAACTGTCATCTGTCATCTGTCACCTGTTATTTGTCAACTGTCATCAGTCATCTATCAACTGTCATTAGTCACCTGTCATCTATCAACTGTTATCTGTCACCGGTCAACTGTCAACTATCATCTGTCATCTGTCACCCGTCATCTATCAACTGTCAACTGTCACCTGTTATTTGTCCACTGTCATCAGTCATCTATCAACTGTCATGTGTCACCTGTCATCTTTCATTTGTCATCTGTCACCTGTCATCTGTCATATGTCAACTGTCATCTGTCACCTGTCATCTGTCATCTTTCAACTGTCACCTGTCATCTGTCATCTTTCAACTGTCATCTGTCATCTGTCAACAGTCATCTGTCACCTGTCATCTGTCAACTGTCACCTGTCATCTGTCAACTTTCAACTGTCATCTGTCACCTGTGATCTGTCATCTTTCAATTGTCATCTGTCACCTGTCATCTGTCATCTGTCACCTGTCATCTGTCAACTGTCAACTGTCATCTGTAACCTGTCATCTGTCAACTTTCGAATGTCATCTGTCACCTGTCATCTGTCAACTGTCATCTGTCACCTGTCATCTGTCATCTGTCAACTGTTATCTGTCACCTGTCACCTGTCATCTATCAACTGTCATCTGTCACCTGTCACCTGTCATCTGTCAACTGTCACCTGTCATCTGTCAACTGTCATCTGTCACCTTTCACCTCTCATCTATCAACTGTCATCTGTCACCTACCATCTGTCAACTGTCATCTGTCATCTGTCAACTTTCGACTGTCATCTGTCATTTGTCATCTGTCAACTGTCATCTGTCGCCTGTCATCTGTCATCTGTCAACTGTCATCTGTCACCTGTCACCTGTCATCTATCAACTGTCATCTGTCACCTGTCATCTGTCAACTGTCATCTGTCATCTGTCACCTGTTATTTGTCCACTGTCATCAGTCATCTATCAACTGTCATCTGTCACCTGTCATCTGTCATCTGTCAACTGTCATCTGTCACCTGTCATCTGTCAACTGTCACCTGTCATCTGTCAACTGTCATCTGTCACCTTTCACCTCTCATCTATCAACTGTCATCTGTCACCTACCATCTGTCAACTGTCATCTGTCATCTGTCAACTGTCATCTGTCACCTGTCACCTGTCATCTATCAACTGTCATGTGTCACCTGTCATCTGTCATCTGTCACCTGTCACCGGCGATCTGTCTACTGTCACCTGTCATCTGTCATCTTTCAACAGCCATCTGTCATCTGTCACCTGTCATCTGTCAACTGTCATCTGTCACCTTTCACCTCTCATCTATCAACTGTCATCTGTCACCTACCATCTGTCAACTGTCATCTGTCATCTGTCAACTGTCATCTGTCACCTGTCACCTGTCATCTATCAACTGTCATGTGTCACCTGTCATCTGTCATCGGTCACCTGTCACCGGCCATCTGTCTACTGTCACCTCTCATCTGTCACCTGTCATCTGTCATCTTTCAACAGTCATCTGTCATCTGTCAACTGTCATCTGTCATCTGTCATCTATCAACTGTCACCTGTCATCTGTCAACTGTCAACTGTTATCTGTCACCTGTCATCTGTCATCTTTCAACTGTCATCTGTCACCTGTCATCTGTCAACTGTCATCTGTCACCTGTCACCTGTCATCTATCAACTGTCATCTGTCACCTGTCATCTGTCAACTGTCATCTGTCATCTGTCACCTGATATTTGTCAACTGTCATCAGTCATCTATCAACTGTCATGTGTCACCTGTCATCTGTCATCTGTCACCTGTCACCTGCCATCTGTCTACTGTCATCTATAACCTGTTATCTGTTACCAGTCATCTGTCAACTGTCATCTGTCATCTGTCATCTATCAACTGTCACCTGTCATCTGTCAACTGTCAACTGTCATCTGTCACCTGTCATCTGTCATCTTTCAAATGTCATCTGTTACCTGTCATCTGTCAACTGTCATCTGTCACCTGTCACCTGTCATCTATCAACTGTCATCTGTCATCTGTCATCTGTCATATGTCAACTGTCATCTGTCACCTGTCATCTGTCATCTTTCAACTGTCATCTGTCGTCTGTCAACTGTCATCTGTCACCTGTCATCTGTCAACTGTCATCTGTCACCTGTCATCTGTCACCTTTCAACTGTCATCTGTCATCTGTCAACTTTCATCTGTCACCTGTCATCTGTCAACTGTCAACTGTCATCTGTCACCTGTCATCTGTCATCTTTCAACTGTCATCTGTCATCTGTCAACTGTCAACTGTCATCTGTCACCTGTCATCTGTCAACTGTCAACTGTCATCTGTCATCTGTCATATTTCAACTGTCATCTGTCATCTGTCAACTGTCATCTGTCACCTGTCATCTGTCATCTGTCAACTGTCATCTGTCACCTGTCATCTGTCATCTTTCAACTGTCATCTGTCAACTGTCATCTGTCACCTGTCATTTGTCAACTGTCACCTGTCATCTGTCAACTGTGAACTGTCATCTGTCACCTGTCATCTGTCATCTTTCAACTGTCATCTGTCACCTCTCATCTGTCATCTGTCAGCTGTCATCTGTCAACTGTCAACTGTCGTCTGTCACCTGTCATCTGTCATCTTTCAATTGTCATTTGTCACCTGTTATCTGTCAACTGTTACCTGTCATCTGTCAACTGTCATCTGTCATCTGTTATATTTCAACTGTCATCTGTCATCCGTCAACTGTCATCTGTCACCTGTCATCTGTCATCTGTCAACTGTCATCTGTCACCTGTCATCTGTCAACTGTCACCTGTCATCTGTCAACTGTCATCTGTCACCTGTCACCTGTCATCTATCAACTGTCATCTGCCACCTACCATCTGTCAACTGTCATCTGTCATCTGTCAACTGTCATCTGTCACCTGTCACCTGTCATCTATCAACTGTCATGTGTCACCTGTCATCTGTCATCTGTCACCTGTCACCGGCCATCTGTCTACTGTCACCTCTCATCTGTCACCTGTCATCTGTCATCTTTCAACAGTCATCTGTCATCTGTCAACTGTCATCTGTCATCTGTCATCTATCAACTGTCACCTGTCATCTGTCACCTGTCATCTGTCAACTGTTACCTGTCATCTGTCAACTGTCATCTGTCATCTGTCATATTTCAACTGTCATCTGTCATCTGTCAACTGTCATCTGTCACCTGTCATCTGTCATCTGTCAACTGTCATCTGTCACCTGTCATCTGTCAACTGTCACCTGTCATCTGTCAACTGTCATCTGTCACCTGTCATCTATCAACTGTCATCTGCCACCTACCATCTGTCAACTGTCATCTGTCATCTGTCAACTGTCATCTGTCACCTGTCACCTGTCATCTATCAACTGTCATGTGTCACCTGTCATCTGTCATCTGTCACCTGTCACCGGCCATCTGTCTACTGTCACCTCTCATCTGTCACCTGTCATCTGTCATCTTTCAACAGTCATCTGTCATCTGTCAACTGTCATCTGTCATCTGTCATCTATCAACTGTCACCTGTCACCTGTCATCTGTCAACTGTCAACTGTCATCTGTCACCTGTCATCTGTCATCTTTCAACTGTCATCTGTCACCTGTCATCTGTCAACTGTCATCTGTCACCTGTCACCTGTCATCTATCAACTGTCATCTGTCACCTGTCATCTGTCAACTGTCATCTGTCATCTGTCACCTGTTATTTGTCAACTGTCATCAGTCATCTATCAACTGTCATGTGTCACGTGTCATCTGTCATCTGTCACCTGTCACCTGCTATCTGTCTACTGTCACCTGTCATCTATAACCTGTTATCTGTTACCAGTCAACTGTCAACTATCATCTGTCATCTGTCACCCGTCATCTATCAACTGTCAGCTGTCACCTGTTATTTGTCCACTGTCATCAGTCATCTATCAACTGTCATGTGTCACCTGTCATTTTTCATTTGTCATCTGTCACCTGTCATCTGTCATATGTCAATTGTCATCTGTCACCTGTCATCTGTCATCTTTCAACTGTCATCTGTCATCTGTCAACAGTCATCTGTCACCTGTCATCTGTCAACTGTCACCTGTCATCTGTCAACTTTCAACTGTCATCTGTTACCTGTGATCTGTCATCTTTCAACTGTCATCTGTCACCTGTCATCTTTCATCTGTCACCTGTCATCTGTCAACTGTCAACTGTCATCTGTAACCTGTCATCGGTCAACTTTCGACTGTCATCTGTCATTTGTCATCTGTCAACTGTCATCTGTCGCCTGTCATCTGTCATCTGTCAACTGTCATCTGTCACCTGTCACCTGTCATCTATCAACTGTCATCTGTCACCTGTCATCTGTCAACTGTCATCTGTCATCTGTCACCTGTTATTTGTCCACTGTCATCAGTCATCTATCAACTGTCATCTGTCACCTGTCATCTGTCATCTGTCAACTGTCATCTGTCACCTGTCATCTGTCAACTGTCACCTGTCATCTGTCAACTGTCATCTGTCACCTTTCACCTCTCATCTATCAACTGTCATCTGTCACCTACCATCTGTCAACTGTCATCTGTCATCTGTCAACTGTCATCTGTCACCTGTCACCTGTCATCTATCAACTGTCATGTGTCACCTGTCATCTGTCATCTGTCACCTGTCACCGGCGATCTGTCTACTGTCACCTGTCATCTGTCATCTTTCAACAGCCATCTGTCATCTGTCAACTGTCATCTGTCATCTGTCATCTTTCAACAGCCATCTGTCATCTGTCAACTGTCACCTGTCATCTGTCAACTGTCAACTGTCATCTGTCACCTGTCATCTGTCATCTTTCAAATGTCATCTGTTACCTGTCATCTGTCAACTGTCATCTGTCACCTGTCACCTGTCATCTATCAACTGTCATCTGTCATCTGTCATCTGTCATATGTCAACTGTCATCTGTCACCTGTCATCTGTCATCTTTCAACTGTCATCTGTCGTCTGTCAACTGTCATCTGTCTCCTGTCACCTGTCAACTGTCATCTGTCACCTGTCATCTGTCACTTTTCAACTGTCATCTGTCATCTGTCAACTGTCATCTGTCACCTGTCATCTGTCAACTGTCAACTGTCATCTGTCACCTGTCATCTGTCATCTTTCAACTGTCATCTGTCATCTGTCAACTGTCATCTGTCACCTGTCATCTGTCAGCTGTCAACTGTCATCTGTCATATTTCAACTGTCATCTGTCATCTGTCAACTGTCATCTGTCACCTGTCATCTGTCATCTGTCAACTGTCATCTGTCGCCTGTCATCTGTCACCTGTCATCTGTCATCTTTCAAATGTCATCTGTTACCCGTCATCTGTCAACTGTCATCTGTCACCTGTCACCTGTCATCTATCAACTGTCATCTGTCATCTGTCATCTGTCATATGTCAACTGTCATCTGTCACCTGTCATCTGTCATATTTCAACTGTCATCTGTCGTCTGTCAACTGTCATCTGTCACCTGTTATCTGTCAACTGTCATCTGTCACCTGTCATCTGTCACTTTTCAACTGTCATCTGTCATCTGTCAACTGTCATCTGTCACCTGTCATCTGTCAACTGTCAACTGTCATCTGCCACCTGTCATCTGTCATCTTTCAACTGTCATCTGTCATCTGTCATCTGTCACCTCTCATCTGTCATCTGTCAGCTGTCATCTGTCAACTGTCAACTGTCGTCTGTCACCTGTCATCTGTCATCTTTCAATTGTCATCTGTCACCTGTCATCTGTCATCTGCCATATTTCAACTGTCATCTGTCATCTGTCAACTGTCATCTGTCACCTGTCATCTGTCATCTGTCAACTGTCATCTGTCACCTGTCATCTGTCAACTGTCACCTGTCATCTGTCATCTGTCACCTGTCACCTGTCATCTATCAACTGTCATCTGCCACCTACCATCTGTCAACTGTCATCTGTCATCTATCAACTGTCATCTGTCACCTATCACCTGTCATCTATCAACTGTCATGTGTCACCTGTCATCTGTCATCTGTCACCTGTCACCGGCCATCTGTCTACTGTCACCTCTCATCTGTCACCTGTCATCTGTCATCTTTCAACAGTCATCTGTCATCTGTCAACTGTCATCTGTCATCTATCAACTGTCACCTGTCATCTGTCAACCGTCAACTGTCATCTGTCACCTGTCATCTGTCATCTTTCAACTGTCATCTGTCACCTGTCATCTGTCATCTGTCACCTGTCATCTGTCAACTGTCAACTGTCATCTGTAACCTGTCATCTGTCAACTTTCGACTGTCATCTGTCACCTGTCATCTGTCAACTGTCATCTGTCACCTGTCATCTGTCATCTGTCAACTGTCATCTGTCACCTGTCACCTGTCATCTATCAACTGTCATCTGTCACCTGTCATCTGTCAACTGTCATCTGTCATCTGTCACCTGTTATTTGTCAACTGTCATCAGTCATCTATCAACTGTCATTAGTCACCTGTCATCTATCAACTGTTATCTGTCACCGGTCAACTGTCAACTATCATCTGTCATCTGTCACCCGTCATCTATCAACTGTCAACTGTCACCTGTTATTTGTCCACTGTCATCAGTCATCTATCAACTGTCATGTGTCACCTGTCATCTTTCATTTGTCATCTGTCACCTGTCATCTGTCATATGTCAACTGTCATCTGTCACCTGTCATCTGTCATCTTTCAACTGTCACCTGTCATCTGTCATCTTTCAACTGTCATCTGTCATCTGTCAACAGTCATCTGTCACCTGTCATCTGTCAACTGTCACCTGTCATCTGTCAACTTTCAACTGTCATCTGTCACCTGTGATCTGTCATCTTTCAACTGTCATCTGTCACCTGTCATCTGTCATCTGTCACCTGTCATCTGTCAACTGTCAACTGTCATCTGTAACCTGTCATCTGTCAACTTTCAACTGTCATCTGTCACCTGTGATCTGTCATCTTTCAACTGTCATCTGTCAGCTGTCATCTGTCATCTTTCAACTGTCATCTGTCATCTGTCAACAGTCATCTGTCACCTGTCATCTGTCAACTGTCACCTGTCATCTGTCAACTGTCAACTGTCATCTGTAACCTGTCATCTGTCAACTTTCGACTGTCATCTGTCATTTGTCATCTGTCAACTGTCATCTGTCGCCTGTCATCTGTCATCTGTCAACTGTCATCTGTCACCTGTCACCTGTCATCTATCAACTGTCATCTGTCACCTGTCATCTGTCAACTGTCATCTGTCATCTGTCACCTGTTATTTGTCAACTGTCATCAGTCATCTATCAACTGTCATCTGTCACCTGTCATCTGTCATCTGTCAACTGTCATCTGTCACCTGTCATCTGTCAACTGTCACCTGTCATCTGTCAACTGTCATCTGTCACCTTTCACCTCTCATCTATCAACTGTCATCTGTCACCTACCATCTGTCAACTGTCATCTGTCATCTGTCAACTGTCATCTGTCACCTGTCACCTGTCATCTATCAACTGTCATGTGTCACCTGTCATCTGTCATCTGTCACCTGTCACCGGCCATCTGTCTACTGTCACCTGTCATCTGTCATCTTTCAACAGCCATCTGTCATCTGTCAACTGTCATCTGTCATCTGTCATCTGTCATCTATCAACTGTCACCTGTCATCTGTCAACTGTCAACTGTCATCTGTCACCTGTCATCTGTGATCTGTCATCTTTCAACTGTCATCTGTCACCTGTCATCTGTCATCTGTCACCTGTCATCTGTCATCTTTCAACAGCCATCTGTCATCTGTCAACTGTCATCTGTCATCTGTCATCTGTCATCTATCAACTGTCACCTGTCATCTGTCATCTGTCAACTTTCAACTGTCATCTGTCACCTGTGATCTGTCATCTTTCAACTGTCATCTGTCACCTGTCATCTGTCATCTGTCACCTGTCATCTGTCAACTGTCAACTGTCATCTGTAACCTGTCATCTGTCAACTTTCGACTGTCATCTGTCATGTGTCATCTGTCAACTGTCATCTGTCGCCTGTCATCTGTCATCTGTCAACTGTCATCTGTCACCTGTCACCTGTCATCTATCAACTGTCATCTGTCACCTGTCATCTGTCAACTGTCATCTGTCATCTGTCACCTGTTATTTGTCAACTGTCATCAGTCATCTATCAACTGTCATCTGTCACCTGTCATCTGTCATCTGTCAACTGTCATCTGTCACCTGTCATCTGTCAACTGTCACCTGTCATCTGTCAACTGTCATCTGTCACCTTTCACCTCTCATCTATCAACTGTCATCTGTCACCTACCATCTGTCAACTGTCATCTGTCATCTGTCAACTGTCATCTGTCACCTGTCACCTGTCATCTATCAACTGTCATGTGTCACCTGTCATCTGTCATCTGTCACCTGTCACCGGCCATCTGTCTACTGTCACCTGTCATCTGTCATCTTTCAACAGCCATCTGTCATCTGTCAACTGTCATCTGTCACCTGTCATCTGTCATCTTTCAATTGTCATTTGTCACCTGTTATCTGTCAACTGTTACCTGTCATCTGTCAACTGTCATCTGTCATCTGTTATATTTCAACTGTCATCTGTCATCCGTCAACTGTCATCTGTCACCTGTCATCTGTCATCTGTCAACTGTCATCTGTCACCTGTCATCTGTCAACTGTCACCTGTCATCTGTCAACTGTCATCTGTCACCTGTCACCTGTCATCTATCAACTGTCATCTGTCACCTGTCATCTGTCAACTGTCATCTGTCATCTGTCACCTGTTATTTGTCAACTGTCATCAGTCATCTATCAACTGTCATGTGTCACCTGTCATCTGTCATCTGTCACCTGTCACCTGCTATCTGTCTACTGTCACCTGTCATCTATAACCTGTTATCTGTTACCAGTCAACTGTCAACTATCATCTGTCATCTGTCACCCGTCATCTATCAACTGTCAGCTGTCACCTGTTATTTGTCCACTGTCATCAGTCATCTATCAACTGTCATGTGTCACCTGTCATTTTTCATTTGTCATCTGTCACCTGTCATCTGTCATATGTCAATTGTCATCTGTCACCTGTCATCTGTCATCTGTCAACTTTCAACTGTCATCTGTCACCTGTGATCTGTCATCTTTCAACTGTCATCTGTCACCTGTCATCTTTCATCTGTCACCTGTCATCTGTCAACTGTCAACTGTCATCTGTAACCTGTCATCTGTCAACTTTCGACTGTCATCTGTCATTTGTCATCTGTCAACTGTCATCTGTCGCCTGTCATCTGTCATCTGTCAACTGTCATCTGTCACCTGTCACCTGTCATCTATCAACTGTCATCTGTCACCTGTCATCTGTCAACTGTCATCTGTCATCTGTCACCTGTTATTTGTCCACTGTCATCAGTCATCTATCAACTGTCATCTGTCACCTGTCATCTGTCATCTGTCAACTGTCATCTGTCACCTGTCATCTGTCAACTGTCACCTGTCATCTGTCAACTGTCATCTGTCACCTTTCACCTCTCATCTATCAACTGTCATCTGTCACCTACCATCTGTCAACTGTCATCTGTCATCTGTCAACTGTCATCTGTCACCTGTCACCTGTCATCTATCAACTGTCATGTGTCACCTGTCATCTGTCATCTGTCACCTGTCACCGGCGATCTGTCTACTGTCACCTGTCATCTGTCATCTTTCAACAGCCATCTGTCATCTGTCACCTGTCATCTGTCAACTGTCATCTGTCACCTTTCACCTCTCATCTATCAACTGTCATCTGTCACCTACCATCTGTCAACTGTCATCTGTCATCTGTCAACTGTCATCTGTCACCTGTCACCTGTCATCTATCAACTGTCATGTGTCACCTGTCATCTGTCATCTGTCACCTGTCACCGGCCATCTGTCTACTGTCACCTGTCATCTGTCATCTTTCAACAGCCATCTGTCATCTGTCAACTGTCATCTGTCATCTGTCATCTGTCATCTATCAACTGTCACCTGTCATCTGTCAACTGTCAACTGTCATCTGTCACCTGTCATCTGTCAACTGTCATCTGTCATCTGTCACCTGTTATTTGTCAACTGTCATCAGTCATCTATCAACTGTCATGTGTCACCTGTCATCTGTCACCTGTCACCTGCTATCTGTCTACTGTCACCTGTCATCTATAACCTGTTATCTGTTACCAGTCAACTGTCAACTATCATCTGTCATCTGTCACCCGTCATCTATCAACTGTCAGCTGTCACCTGTTATTTGTCCACTGTCATCAGTCATCTATCAACTGTCATGTGTCACCTGCCATTTTTCATTTGTCATCTGTCACCTGTCATCTGTCATATGTCAATTGTCATCTGTCACCTGTCATCTGTCATCTTTCAACTGTCATCTGTCATCTGTCAACAGTCATCTGTCACCTGTCATCTGTCAACTGTCACCTGTCATCTGTCAACTTTCAACTGTCATCTGTCACCTGTGATCTGTCATCTTTCAACTGTCATCTGTCAGCTGTCATCTGTCATCTTTCAACTGTCATCTGTCATCTGTCAACAGTCATCTGTCACCTGTCATCTGTCAACTGTCACCTGTCATCTGTCAACTGTCAACTGTCATCTGTAACCTGTCATCTGTCAACTTTCGACTGTCATCTGTCATTTGTCATCTGTCAACTGTCATCTGTCGCCTGTCATCTGTCATCTGTCAACTGTCATCTGTCACCTGTCACCTGTCATCTATCAACTGTCATCTGTCACCTGTCATCTGTCAACTGTCATCTGTCATCTGTCACCTGTTATTTGTCAACTGTCATCAGTCATCTATCAACTGTCATCTGTCACCTGTCATCTGTCATCTGTCAACTGTCATCTGTCACCTGTCATCTGTCAACTGTCACCTGTCATCTGTCAACTGTCATCTGTCACCTTTCACCTCTCATCTATCAACTGTCATCTGTCACCTACCATCTGTCAACTGTCATCTGTCATCTGTCAACTGTCATCTGTCACCTGTCACCTGTCATCTATCAACTGTCATGTGTCACCTGTCATCTGTCACCTGTCACCGGCCATCTGTCTACTGTCACCTGTCATCTGTCATCTTTCAACAGCCATCTGTCATCTGTCAACTGTCATCTGTCATCTGTCATCTGTCATCTATCAACTGTCACCTGTCATCTGTCAACTGTCAACTGTCATCTGTCACCTGTCATCTGTGATCTGTCATCTTTCAACTGTCATCTGTCACCTGTCATCTGTCATCTGTCACCTGTCATCTGTCATCTTTCAACAGCCATCTGTCATCTGTCAACTGTCATCTGTCATCTGTCATCTGTCATCTATCAACTGTCACCTGTCATCTGTCATCTGTCAACTTTCAACTGTCATCTGTCACCTGTGATCTGTCATCTTTCAACTGTCATCTGTCACCTGTCATCTGTCATCTGTCACCTGTCATCTGTCAACTGTCAACTGTCATCTGTAACCTGTCATCTGTCAACTTTCGACTGTCATCTGTCATGTGTCATCTGTCAACTGTCATCTGTCGCCTGTCATCTGTCATCTGTCAACTGTCATCTGTCACCTGTCACCTGTCATCTATCAACTGTCATCTGTCACCTGTCATCTGTCAACTGTCATCTGTCATCTGTCACCTGTTATTTGTCAACTGTCATCAGTCATCTATCAACTGTCATCTGTCACCTGTCATCTGTCATCTGTCAACTGTCATCTGTCACCTGTCATCTGTCAACTGTCACCTGTCATCTGTCAACTGTCATCTGTCACCTTTCACCTCTCATCTATCAACTGTCATCTGTCACCTACCATCTGTCAACTGTCATCTGTCATCTGTCAACTGTCATCTGTCACCTGTCACCTGTCATCTATCAACTGTCATGTGTCACCTGTCATCTGTCATCTGTCACCTGTCACCGGCCATCTGTCTACTGTCACCTGTCATCTGTCATCTTTCAACAGCCATCTGTCATCTGTCAACTGTCATCTGTCACCTGTCATCTGTCATCTTTCAATTGTCATTTGTCACCTGTTATCTGTCAACTCTTACCTGTCATCTGTCAACTGTCATCTGTCATCTGTTATATTTCAACTGTCATCTGTCATCCGTCAACTGTCATCTGTCAGCTGTCATCTGTCATCTGTCAACTGTCATCTGTCACCTGTCATCTGTCAACTGTCACCTGTCATCTGTCAACTGTCATCTGTCACCTGTCACCTGTCATCTATCAACTGTCATCTGTCACCTGTCATCTGTCAACTGTCATCTGTCATCTGTCACCTGTTATTTGTCAACTGTCATCAGTCATCTATCAACTGTCATGTGTCACCTGTCATCTGTCATCTGTCACCTGTCACCTGCTATCTGTCTACTGTCACCTGTCATCTATAACCTGTTATCTGTTACCAGTCAACTGTCAACTATCATCTGTCAACTGTCACCCGTCATCTATCAACTGTCAGCTGTCACCTGTTATTTGTCCACTGTCATCAGTCATCTATCAACTGTCATGTGTCACCTGTCATTTTTCATTTGTCATCTGTCACCTGTCATCTGTCATATGTCAATTGTCATCTGTCACCTGTCATCTGTCATCTGTCATCTTTCAACTGTCATCTGTCATCTGTCAACAGTCATCTGTCACCTGTTATCTGTCAACTGTCACCTGTCATCTGTCAACTTTCAACTGTCATCTGTCACCTGTGATCTGTCATCTTTCAACTGTCATCTGTCACCTGTCATCTTTCATCTGTCACCTGTCATCTGTCAACTGTCAACTGTCATCTGTAACCTGTCATCTGTCAACTTTCGACTGTCATCTGTCATTTGTCATCTGTCAACTGTCATCTGTTGCCTGTCATCTGTCATCTGTCAACTGTCATCTGTCACCTGTCACCTGTCACCTATCAACTGTCATCTGTCACCTGTCATCTGTCAACTGTCATCTGTCATCTGTCACCTGTTATTTGTCCACTGTCATCAGTCATCTATCAACTGTCATCTGTCACCTGTCATCTGTCATCTGTCAACTGTCATCTGTCACCTGTCATCTGTCAACTGTCACCTGTCATCTGTCAACTGTCATCTGTCACCTTTCACCTCTCATCTATCAACTGTCATCTGTCACCTACCATCTGTCAACTGTCATCTGTCATCTGTCAACTGTCATCTGTCACCTGTCACCTGTCATCTATCAACTGTCATGTGTCACCTGTCATCTGTCATCTGTCACCTGTCACCGGCGATCTGTCTACTGTCACCTGTCATCTGTCATCTTTCAACAGCCATCTGTCATCTGTCACCTGTCATCTGTCAACTGTCATCTGTCACCTTTCACCTCTCATCTATCAACTGTCATCTGTCACCTACCATCTGTCAACTGTCATCTGTCATCTGTCAACTGTCATCTGTCACCTGTCACCTGTCATCTATCAACTGTCATGTGTCACCTGTCATCTGTCATCGGTCACCTGTCACCGGCCATCTGTCTACTGTCACCTCTCATCTGTCACCTGTCATCTGTCATCTTTCAACAGTCATCTGTCATCTGTCAACTGTCATCTGTCATCTGTCATCTATCAACTGTCACCTGTCATCTGTCAACTGTCAACTGTTATCTGTCACCTGTCATCTGTCATCTTTCAACTGTCATCTGTCACCTGTCATCTGTCAACTGTCATCTGTCACCTGTCACCTGTCATCTATCAACTGTCATCTGTCACCTGTCATCTGTCAACTGTCATCTGTCATCTGTCACCTGATATTTGTCAACTGTCATCAGTCATCTATCAACTGTCATCTGTCATCTGTCACCTGTCACCTGCCATCTGTCTACTGTCACCTGTCATCTATAACCTGTTATCTGTTACCAGTCATCTGTCAACTGTCATCTGTCATCTGTCATCTATCAACTGTCACCTGTCATCTGTCAACTGTCAACTGTCATCTGTCACCTGTCATCTGTCATCTTTCAAATGTCATCTGTTACCTGTCATCTGTCAACTGTCATCTGTCACCTGTCACCTGTCATCTATCAACTGTCATCTGTCATCTGTCATCTGTCATATGTCAACTGTCATCTGTCACCTGTCATCTGTCATCTTTCAACTGTCATCTGTCGTCTGTCAACTGTCATCTGTCACCTGTCATCTGTCAACTGTCATCTGTCACCTGTCATCTGTCACCTTTCAACTGTCATCTGTCATCTGTCAACTTTCATCTGTCACCTGTCATCTGTCAACTGTCAACTGTCATCTGTCACCTGTCATCTGTCATCTTTCAACTGTCATCTGTCATCTGTCAACTGTCATCTGTCACCTGTCATCTGTCAACTGTCAACTGTCATCTGTCATCTGTCATATTTCAACTGTCATCTGTCATCTGTCAACTGTCATCTGTCACCTGTCATCTGTCATCTGTCAACTGTCATCTGTCACCTGTCATCTGTCATCTTTCATCTGTCATCTGTCATCTGTCAACTGTCATCTGTCACCTGTCATTTGTCAACTGTCACCTGTCATCTGTCAACTGTGAACTGTCATCTGTCACCTGTCATCTGTCATCTTTCAACTGTCATCTGTCACCTCTCATCTGTCATCTGTCAGCTGTCATCTGTCAACTGTCAACTGTCGTCTGTCACCTGTCATCTGTCATCTTTCAATTGTCATTTGTCACCTGTTATCTGTCAACTGTTACCTGTCATCTGTCAACTGTCATCTGTCATCTGTTATATTTCAACTGTCATCTGTCATCCGTCAACTGTCATCTGTCACCTGTCATCTGTCATCTGTCAACTGTCATCTGTCACCTGTCATCTGTCAACTGTCACCTGTCATCTGTCAACTGTCATCTGTCACCTGTCACCTGTCATCTATCAACTGTCATCTGCCACCTACCATCTGTCAACTGTCATCTGTCATCTGTCAACTGTCATCTGTCACCTGTCACCTGTCATCTATCAACTGTCATGTGTCACCTGTCATCTGTCATCTGTCACCTGTCACCGGCCATCTGTCTACTGTCACCTCTCATCTGTCACCTGTCATCTGTCATCTTTCAACAGTCATCTGTCATCTGTCAACTGTCATCTGTCATCTGTCATCTATCAACTGTCACCTGTCATCTGTCACCTGTCATCTGTCAACTGTTACCTGTCATCTGTCAACTGTCATCTGTCATCTGTCATATTTCAACTGTCATCTGTCATCTGTCAACTGTCATCTGTCACCTGTCATCTGTCATCTGTCAACTTTCATCTGTCACCTGTCATCTGTCAACTGTCACCTGTCATCTGTCAACTGTCATCTGTCACCTGTCATCTATCAACTGTCATCTGCCACCTACCATCTGTCAACTGTCATCTGTCATCTGTCAACTGTCATCTGTCACCTGTCACCTGTCATCTATCAACTATCATGTGTCACCTGTCATCTGTCATCTGTCACCTGTCACCGGCCATCTGTCTACTGTCACCTCTCATCTGTCACCTGTCATCTGTCATCTTTCAACAGTCATCTGTCATCTGTCAACTGTCATCTGTCATCTGTCATCTATCAACTGTCACCTGTCACCTGTCATCTGTCAACTGTCAACTGTCATCTGTCACCTGTCATCTGTCATCTTTCAACTGTCATCTGTCACCTGTCATCTGTCAACTGTCATCTGTCACCTGTCACCTGTCATCTATCAACTGTCATCTGTCACCTGTCATCTGTCAACTGTCATCTGTCATCTGTCACCTGTTATTTGTCAACTGTCATCAGTCATCTATCAACTGTCATGTGTCACCTGTCATCTGTCATCTGTCACCTGTCACCTGCTATCTGTCTACTGTCACCTGTCATCTATAACCTGTTATCTGTTACCAGTCAACTGTCAACTATCATCTGTCATCTGTCACCCGTCATCTATCAACTGTCAGCTGTCACCTGTTATTTGTCCACTGTCATCAGTCATCTATCAACTGTCATGTGTCACCTGTCATTTTGCATTTGTCATCTGTCACCTGTCATCTGTCATATGTCAATTGTCATCTGTCACCTGTCATCTGTCATCTTTCAACTGTCATCTGTCATCTGTCAACAGTCATCTGTCACCTGTCATCTGTCAACTGTCACCTGTCATCTGTCAACTTTCAACTGTCATCTGTCACCTGTGATCTGTCATCTTTCAACTGTCATCTGTCACCTGTCATCTTTCATCTGTCACCTGTCATCTGTCAACTGTCAACTGTCATCTGTAACCTGTCATCGGTCAACTTTCGACTGTCATCTGTCATTTGTCATCTGTCAACTGTCATCTGTCGCCTGTCATCTGTCATCTGTCAACTGTCATCTGTCACCTGTCACCTGTCATCTATCAACTGTCATCTGTCACCTGTCATCTGTCAACTGTCATCTGTCATCTGTCACCTGTTATTTGTCCACTGTCATCAGTCATCTATCAACTGTCATCTGTCACCTGTCATCTGTCATCTGTCAACTGTCATCTGTCACCTGTCATCTGTCAACTGTCACCTGTCATCTGTCAACTGTCATCTGTCACCTTTCACCTCTCATCTATCAACTGTCATCTGTCACCTACCATCTGTCAACTGTCATCTGTCATCTGTCAACTGTCATCTGTCACCTGTCACCTGTCATCTATCAACTGTCATGTGTCACCTGTCATCTGTCATCTGTCACCTGTCACCGGCGATCTGTCTACTGTCACCTGTCATCTGTCATCTTTCAACAGCCATCTGTCATCTGTCAACTGTCATCTGTCATCTGTCATCTTTCAACAGCCATCTGTCATCTGTCAACTGTCACCTGTCATCTGTCAACTGTCAACTGTCATCTGTCACCTGTCATCTGTCATCTTTCAAATGTCATCTGTTACCTGTCATCTGTCAACTGTCATCTGTCACCTGTCACCTGTCATCTATCAACTGTCATCTGTCATCTGTCATCTGTCATATGTCAACTGTCATCTGTCACCTGTCATCTGTCATCTTTCAACTGTCATCTGTCGTCTGTCAACTGTCATCTGTCACCTGTCATCTGTCAACTGTCATCTGTCACCTGTCATCTGTCACTTTTCAACTGTCATCTGTCATCTGTCAACTGTCATCTGTCACCTGTCATCTGTCAACTGTCAACTGTCATCTGTCACCTGTCATCTGTCATCTTTCAACTGTCATCTGTCATCTGTCAACTGTCATCTGTCACCTGTCATCTGTCAGCTGTCAACTGTCATCTGTCATCTGTCATATTTCAACTGTCATCTGTCATCTGTCAACTGTCATCTGTCACCTGTCATCTGTCATCTGTCAACTGTCATCTGTCGCCTGTCATCTGTCACCTGTCATCTGTCATCTTTCAAATGTCATCTGTTACCTGTCATCTGTCAACTGTCATCTGTCACCTGTCACCTGTCATCTATCAACTGTCATCTGTCATCTGTCATCTGTCATATGTCAACTGTCATCTGTCACCTGTCATCTGTCATATTTCAACTGTCATCTGTCGTCTGTCAACTGTCATCTGTCACCTGTTATCTGTCAACTGTCATCTGTCACCTGTCATCTGTCACTTTTCAACTGTCATCTGTCATCTGTCAACTGTCATCTGTCACCTGTCATCTGTCAACTGTCAACTGTCATCTGCCACCTGTCATCTGTCATCTTTCAACTGTCATCTGTCATCTGTCATCTGTCACCTCTCATCTGTCATCTGTCAGCTGTCATCTGTCAACTGTCAACTGTCGTCTGTCACCTGTCATCTGTCATCTTTCAATTGTCATCTGTCACCTGTCATCTGTCATCTGCCATATTTCAACTGTCATCTGTCATCTGTCAACTGTCATCTGTCACCTGTCATCTGTCATCTGTCAACTGTCATCTGTCACCTGTCATCTGTCAACTGTCACCTGTCATCTGTCATCTGTCATCTGTCACCTGTCACCTGTCATCTATCAACTGTCATCTGCCACCTACCATCTGTCAACTGTCATCTGTCATCTATCAACTGTCATCTGTCACCTATCACCTGTCATCTATCAACTGTCATGTGTCACCTGTCATCTGTCATCTGTCACCTGTCACCGGCCATCTGTCTACTGTCACCTCTCATCTGTCACCTGTCATCTGTCATCTTTCAACAGTCATCTGTCATCTGTAAACTGTCATCTGTCATCTGTCATCTATCAACTGTCACCTGTCATCGGTCAACCGTCAACTGTCATCTGTCACCTGTCATCTGTCATCTTTCAACTGTCATCTGTCACCTGTCATCTGTCATCTGTCACCTGTCATCTGTCAACTGTCAACTGTCATCTGTAACCTGTCATCTGTCAACTTTCGACTGTCATCTGTCACCTGTCATCTGTCAACTGTCATCTGTCACCTGTCATCTGTCATCTGTCAACTGTCATCTGTCACCTGTCACCTGTCATCTATCAACTGTCATCTGTCACCTGTCATCTGTCAACTGTCATCTGTCATCTGTCACCTGTTATTTGTCAACTGTCATCAGTCATCTATCAACTGTCATTAGTCACCTGTCATCTATCAACTGTTATCTGTCACCGGTCAACTGTCAACTATCATCTGTCATCTGTCACCCGTCATCTATCAACTGTCAACTGTCACCTGTTATTTGTCCACTGTCATCAGTCATCTATCAACTGTCATGTGTCACCTGTCATCTTTCATTTGTCATCTGTCACCTGTCATCTGTCATATGTCAACTGTCATCTGTCACCTGTCATCTGTCATCTTTCAACTGTCACCTGTCATCTGTCATCTTTCAACTGTCATCTGTCATCTGTCAACAGTCATCTGTCACCTGTCATCTGTCAACTGTCACCTGTCATCTGTCAACTTTCAACTGTCATCTGTCACCTGTGATCTGTCATCTTTCAATTGTCATCTGTCACCTGTCATCTGTCATCTGTCACCTGTCATCTGTCAACTGTCAACTGTCATCTGTAACCTGTCATCTGTCAACTTTCGAATGTCATCTGTCACCTGTCATCTGTCAACTGTCATCTGTCACCTGTCATCTGTCATCTGTCAACTGTTATCTGTCACCTGTCACCTGTCATCTATCAACTGTCATCTGTCACCTGTCACCTGTCATCTGTCAACTGTCACCTGTCATCTGTCAACTGTCATCTGTCACCTTTCACCTCTCATCTATCAACTGTCATCTGTCACCTACCATCTGTCAACTGTCATCTGTCATCTGTCAACTTTCGACTGTCATCTGTCATTTGTCATCTGTCAACTGTCATCTGTCGCCTGTCATCTGTCATCTGTCAACTGTCATCTGTCACCTGTCACCTGTCATCTATCAACTGTCATCTGTCACCTGTCATCTGTCAAACTGTCATCTGTCATCTGTCACCTGTTATTTGTCCACTGTCATCAGTCATCTATCAACTGTCATCTGTCACCTGTCATCTGTCATCTGTCAACTGTCATCTGTCACCTGTCATCTGTCAACTGTCACCTGTCATCTGTCAACTGTCATCTGTCACCTTTCACCTCTCATCTATCAACTGTCATCTGTCACCTACCATCTGTCAACTGTCATCTGTCATCTGTCAACTGTCATCTGTCACCTGTCACCTGTCATCTATCAACTGTCATGTGTCACCTGTCATCTGTCATCTGTCACCTGTCACCGGCGATCTGTCTACTGTCACCTGTCATCTGTCATCTTTCAACAGCCATCTGTCATCTGTCACCTGTCATCTGTCAACTGTCATCTGTCACCTTTCACCTCTCATCTATCAACTGTCATCTGTCACCTACCATCTGTCAACTGTCATCTGTCATCTGTCAACTGTCATCTGTCACCTGTCACCTGTCATCTATCAACTGTCATGTGTCACCTGTCATCTGTCATCGGTCACCTGTCACCGGCCATCTGTCTACTGTCACCTCTCATCTGTCACCTGTCATCTGTCATCTTTCAACAGTCATCTGTCATCTGTCAACTGTCATCTGTCATCTGTCATCTATCAACTGTCACCTGTCATCTGTCAACTGTCAACTGTTATCTGTCACCTGTCATCTGTCATCTTTCAACTGTCATCTGTCACCTGTCATCTGTCAACTGTCATCTGTCACCTGTCACCTGTCATCTATCAACTGTCATCTGTCACCTGTCATCTGTCAACTGTCATCTGTCATCTGTCACCTGATATTTGTCAACTGTCATCAGTCATCTATCAACTGTCATGTGTCACCTGTCATCTGTCATCTGTCTCCTGTCACCTGCCATCTGTCTACTGTCATCTATAACCTGTTATCTGTTACCAGTCATCTGTCAACTGTCATCTGTCATCTGTCATCTATCAACTGTCACCTGTCATCTGTCAACTGTCAACTGTCATCTGTCACCTGTCATCTGTCATCTTTCAAATGTCATCTGTTACCTGTCATCTGTCAACTGTCATCTGTCACCTGTCACCTGTCATCTATCAACTGTCATCTGTCATCTGTCATCTGTCATATGTCAACTGTCATCTGTCACCTGTCATCTGTCATCTTTCAACTGTCATCTGTCGTCTGTCAACTGTCATCTGTCACCTGTCATCTGTCAACTGTCATCTGTCACCTGTCATCTGTCACCTTTCAACTGTCATCTGTCATCTGTCAACTTTCATCTGTCACCTGTCATCTGTCAACTGTCAACTGTCATCTGTTACCTGTCATCTGTCATCTTTCAACTGTCATCTGTCATCTGTCAACTGTCAACTGTCATCTGTCACCTGTCATCTGTCAACTGTCAACTGTCATCTGTCATCTGTCATATTTCAACTGTCATCTGTCATCTGTCAACTGTCATCTGTCACCTGTCATCTGTCATCTGTCAACTGTCATCTGTCACCTGTCATCTGTCATCTTTCAACTGTCATCTGTCAACTGTCATCTGTCACCTGTCATTTGTCAACTGTCACCTGTCATCTGTCAACTGTGAACTGTCATCTGTCACCTGTCATCTGTCATCTTTCAACTGTCATCTGTCACCTCTCATCTGTCATCTGTCAGCTGTCATCTGTCAACTGTCAACTGTCGTCTGTCACCTGTCATCTGTCATCTTTCAATTGTCATTTGTCACCTGTTATCTGTCAACTGTTACCTGTCATCTGTCAACTGTCATCTGTCATCTGTTATATTTCAACTGTCATCTGTCATCCGTCAACTGTCATCTGTCACCTGTCATCTGTCATCTGTCAACTGTCATCTGTCACCTGTCATCTGTCAACTGTCACCTGTCATCTGTCAACTGTCATCTGTCACCTGTCACCTGTCATCTATCAACTGTCATCTGCCACCTACCATCTGTCAACTGTCATCTGTCATATGTCAACTGTCATCTGTCACCTGTCACCTGTCATCTATCAACTGTCATGTGTCACCTGTCATCTGTCATCTGTCACCTGTCACCGGCCATCTGTCTACTGTCACCTCTCATCTGTCACCTGTCATCTGTCATCTTTCAACAGTCATCTGTCATCTGTCAACTGTCATCTGTCATCTGTCATCTATCAACTGTCACCTGTCATCTGTCACCTGTCATCTGTCAACTGTTACCTGTCATCTGTCAACTGTCATCTGTCATCTGTCATATTTCAACTGTCATCTGTCATCTGTCAACTGTCATCTGTCACCTGTCATCTGTCATCTGTCAACTGTCATCTGTCACCTGTCATCTGTCAACTGTCACCTGTCATCTGTCAACTGTCATCTGTCACCTGTCATCTATCAACTGTCATCTGCCACCTACCATCTGTCAACTGTCATCTGTCATCTGTCAACTGTCATCTGTCACCTGTCACCTGTCATCTATCAACTGTCATGTGTCACCTGTCATCTGTCATCTGTCACCTGTCACCGGCCATCTGTCTACTGTCACCTCTCATCTGTCACCTGTCATCTGTCATCTTTCAACAGTCATCTGTCATCTGTCAACTGTCATCTGTCATCTGTCATCTATCAACTGTCACCTGTCACCTGTCATCTGTCAACTGTCAACTGTCATCTGTCACCTGTCATCTGTCATCTTTCAACTGTCATCTGTCACCTGTCATCTGTCAACTGTCATCTGTCACCTGTCACCTGTCATCTATCAACTGTCATCTGTCACCTGTCATCTGTCAACTGTCATCTGTCATCTGTCACCTGTTATTTGTCAACTGTCATCAGTCATCTATCAACTGTCATGTGTCACCTGTCATCTGTCATCTGTCACCTGTCACCTGCTATCTGTCTACTGTCACCTGTCATCTATAACCTGTTATCTGTTACCAGTCAACTGTCAACTATCATCTGTCATCTGTCACCCGTCATCTATCAACTGTCAGCTGTCACCTGTTATTTGTCCACTGTCATCAGTCATCTATCAACTGTCATGTGTCACCTGTCATTTTTCATTTGTCATCTGTCACCTGTCATCTGTCATATGTCAATTGTCATCTGTCACCTGTCATCTGTCATCTTTCAACTGTCATCTGTCATCTGTCAACAGTCATCTGTCACCTGTCATCTGTCAACTGTCACCTGTCATCTGTCAACTTTCAACTGTCATCTGTCACCTGTGATCTGTCATCTTTCAACTGTCATCTGTCACCTGTCATCTTTCATCTGTCACCTGTCATCTGTCAACTGTCAACTGTCATCTGTAACCTGTCATCGGTCAACTTTCGACTGTCATCTGTCATTTGTCATCTGTCAACTGTCATCTGTCGCCTGTCATCTGTCATCTGTCAACTGTCATCTGTCACCTGTCACCTGTCATCTATCAACTGTCATCTGTCACCTGTCATCTGTCAACTGTCATCTGTCATCTGTCACCTGTTATTTGTCCACTGTCATCAGTCATCTATCAACTGTCATCTGTCACCTGTCATCTGTCATCTGTCAACTGTCATCTGTCACCTGTCATCTGTCAACTGTCACCTGTCATCTGTCAACTGTCATCTGTCACCTTTCACCTCTCATCTATCAACTGTCATCTGTCACCTACCATCTGTCAACTGTCATCTGTCATCTGTCAACTGTCATCTGTCACCTGTCACCTGTCATCTATCAACTGTCATGTGTCACCTGTCATCTGTCATCTGTCACCTGTCACCGGCGATCTGTCTACTGTCACCTGTCATCTGTCATCTTTCAACAGCCATCTGTCATCTGTCAACTGTCATCTGTCATCTGTCATCTTTCAACAGCCATCTGTCATCTGTCAACTGTCACCTGTCATCTGTCAACTGTCAACTGTCATCTGTCACCTGTCATCTGTCATCTTTCAAATGTCATCTGTTACCTGTCATCTGTCAACTGTCATCTGTCACCTGTCACCTGTCATCTATCACCTGTCACCTGTCATCTATCAACTGTCATGTGTCACCTGTCATCTGTCATCTGTCACCTGTCACCGGCGATCTGTCTACTGTCACCTGTCATCTGTCATCTTTCAACAGCCATCTGTCATCTGTCAACTGTCATCTGTCATCTGTCATCTTTCAACAGCCATCTGTCATCTGTCAACTGTCACCTGTCATCTGTCAACTGTCAACTGTCATCTGTCACCTGTCATCTGTCATCTGTCAACTGTCATCTGTCACCTGTCACCTGTCATCTATCAACTGTCATGTGTCACCTGTCATCTGTCATCTGTCACCTGTCACCGGCGATCTGTCTACTGTCACCTGTCATCTGTCATCTTTCAACAGCCATCTGTCATCTGTCAACTGTCATCTGTCATCTGTCATCTTTCAACAGCCATCTGTCATCTGTCAACTGTCACCTGTCATCTGTCAACTGTCAGCTGTCAACTGTCATCTGTCATCTGTCATATTTCAACTGTCATCTGTCATCTGTCAACTGTCATCTGTCACCTGTCATCTGTCATCTGTCAACTGTCATCTGTCGCCTGTCATCTGTCACCTGTCATCTGTCATCTTTCAAATGTCATCTGTTACCCGTCATCTGTCAACTGTCATCTGTCACCTGTCACCTGTCATCTATCAACTGTCATCTGTCATCTGTCATCTGTCATATGTCAACTGTCATCTGTCACCTGTCATCTGTCATATTTCAACTGTCATCTGTCGTCTGTCAACTGTCATCTGTCACCTGTTATCTGTCAACTGTCATCTGTCACCTGTCATCTGTCACTTTTCAACTGTCATCTGTCATCTGTCAACTGTCATCTGTCACCTGTCATCTGTCAACTGTCAACTGTCATCTGCCACCTGTCATCTGCCATCTTTTAACTGTCATCTGTCATCTGTCATCTGTCACCTCTCATCTGTCATCTGTCAGCTGTCATCTGTCAACTGTCAACTGTCGTCTGTCACCTGTCATCTGTCATCTTTCAATTGTCATCTGTCACCTGTCATCTGTCATCTGCCATATTTCAACTGTCATCTGTCATCTGTCAACTGTCATCTGTCACCTGTCATCTGTCATCTGTCAACTGTCATCTGTCACCTGTCATCTGTCAACTGTCACCTGTCATCTGTCATCTGTCATCTGTCACCTGTCACCTGTCATCTATCAACTGTCATCTGCCACCTACCATCTGTCAACTGTCATCTGTCATCTATCAACTGTCATCTGTCACCTATCACCTGTCATCTATCAACTGTCATGTGTCACCTGTCATCTGTCATCTGTCACCTGTCACCGGCCATCTGTCTACTGTCACCTCTCATCTGTCACCTGTCATCTGTCATCTTTCAACAGTCATCTGTCATCTGTCAACTGTCATCTGTCATCTGTCATCTATCAACTGTCACCTGTCATCTGTCAACCGTCAACTGTCATCTGTCACCTGTCATCTGTCATCTTTCAACTGTCATCTGTCACCTGTCATCTGTCATCTGTCACCTGTCATCTGTCAACTGTCAACTGTCATCTGTAACCTGTCATCTGTCAACTTTCGACTGTCATCTGTCACCTGTCATCTGTCAACTGTCATCTGTCACCTGTCATCTGTCATCTGTCAACTGTCATCTGTCACCTGTCACCTGTCATCTATCAACTGTCATCTGTCACCTGTCATCTGTCAACTGTCATCTGTCATCTGTCACCTGTTATTTGTCAACTGTCATCAGTCATCTATCAACTGTCATTAGTCACCTGTCATCTATCAACTGTTATCTGTCACCGGTCAACTGTCAACTATCATTTGTCATCTGTCACCCGTCATCTATCAACTGTCAACTGTCACCTGTTATTTGTCCACTGTCATCAGTCATCTATCAACTGTCATGTGTCACCTGTCATCTTTCATTTGTCATCTGTCACCTGTCATCTGTCATATGTCAACTGTCATCTGTCACCTGTCATCTGTCATCTTTCAACTGTCACCTGTCATCTGTCATCTTTCAACTGTCATCTGTCATCTGTCAACAGTCATCTGTCACCTGTCATCTGTCAACTGTCACCTGTCATCTGTCAACTTTCAACTGTCATCTGTCACCTGTGATCTGTCATCTTTCAACTGTCATCTGTCACCTGTCATCTGTCATCTGTCACCTGTCATCTGTCAACTGTCAACTGTCATCTGTAACCTGTCATCTGTCAACTTTCGAATGTCATCTGTCACCTGTCATCTGTCAACTGTCATCTGTCACCTGTCATCTGTCATCTGTCAACTGTTATCTGTCACCTGTCACCTGTCATCTATCAACTGTCATCTGTCACCTGTCACCTGTCATCTGTCAACTGTCACCTGTCATCTGTCAACTGTCATCTGTCACCTTTCACCTCTCATCTATCAACTGTCATCTGTCACCTACCATCTGTCAACTGTCATCTGTCATCTGTCAACTGTCATCTGTCACCTGTCACCTGTCATCTATCAACTGTCATGTGTCACCTGACATCTGTCATCTGTCACCTGTCACCGGCCATCTGTCTACTGTCACCTGTCATCTGTCACCTGTCATCTGTCATCTTTCAACAGTCATCTGTCATCTGTCAAATGTCATCTGTCATCTGTCATCTATCAACTGTCACCTGTCATCTGTCAACTGTCAACTGTCATCTGTCACCTGTCATCTGTCATCTTTCAAATGTCATCTGTTACCTGTCATCTGTCAACTGTCATCTGTCACCTGTCACCTGTCATCTATCAACTGTCATCTGTCATCTGTCATCTGTCATATGTCAACTGTCATCTGGCACCTGTCATCTGTCATCTTTCAACTGTCATCTGTCGTCTGTCAACTGTCATCTGTCACCTGTCAACTGTCATGTGACACCTGTCATCTGTCATCTGTCACCTGTCACCTGCCATCTGTCTACTGTCACCTGTCATCTATAACTTGTTATCTGTTACCAGTCATCTGTCAACTGTCATCTGTCATCTGTCATCTATCAACTGTCACCTGTCATCTGTCAACTGTCAACTGTCATCTGTCACCTGTCATCTGTCATCTTTCAAATGTCATCTGTTACCTGTCATCTGTCAACTGTCATCTGTCACCTGTCACCTGTCATCTATCAACTGTCATCTGTCATCTGTCATCTGTCATATGTCAACTGTCATCTGTCACCTGTCATCTGTCATCTTTCAACTGTCATCTGTCGTCTGTCAACTGTCATCTGTCACCTGTCATCTGTCAACTGTCATCTGTCACCTGTCATCTGTCACCTTTCAACTGTCATCTGTCATCTGTCAACTTTCATCTGTCACCTGTCATCTGTCAACTGTCAACTGTCATCTGTCACCTGTCATCTGTCATCTTTCAACTGTCATCTGTCATCTGTCAACTGTCATCTGTCACCTGTCATCTGTCAACTGTCAACTGTCATCTGTCATCTGTCATATTTCAACTGTCATCTGTCATCTGTCAACTGTCATCTGTCACCTGTCATCTGTCATCTGTCAACTGTCATCTGTCACTTGTCATCTGTCATCTTTCAACTGTCATCTGTCATATGTCAACTGTCATCTGTCACCTGTCATTTGTCAACTGTCACCTGTCATCTGTCAACTGTGAACTGTCATCTGTCACCTGTCATCTGTCATCTTTCAACTGTCATCTGTCACCTCTCATCTGTCATCTGTCAGCTGTCATCTGTCAACTGCCAACTGTCGTCTGTCACCTGTCATCTGTCATCTTTCAATTGTCATCTGTCACCTGTCATCTGTCAACTGTTACCTGTCATCTGTCAACTGTCATCTGTCATCTGTTATATTTCAACTGTCATCTGTCATCCGTCAACTGTCATCTGTCACCTGTCATCTGTCATCTGTCAACTGTCATCTGTCACCTGCATCTGTCAACTGTCACCTGTCATCTGTCAACTGTCATCTGTCACCTGTCACCTGTCATCTATCAACTGTCATCTGCCACCTACCATCTGTCAACTGTCATCTGTCATCTGTCAACTGTCATCTGTCACCTGTCACCTGTCATCTATCAACTGTCATGTGTCACCTGTCATCTGTCATCTGTCACCTGTCACCGGCCATCTATCTACTGTCACCTCTCATCTGTCACCTGTCATCTGTCATCTTTCAACAGTCATCTGTCATCTGTCAACTGTCATCTGTCATCTGTCATCTATCAACTGTCACCTGTCATCTGTCGCCTGTCATCTGTCAACTGTTACCTGTCATCTGTCAACTGTCATCTGTCATCTGTCATATTTCAACTGTCATCTGTCATCTGTCAACTGTCATCTGTCACCTGTTATCTGTCATCTGTCAACTGTCATCTGTCACCTGTCATCTGTCAACTGTCACCTGTCATCTGTCAACTGTCATCTGTCACCTGTCATCTATCAACTGTCATCTGCCACCTACCATCTGTCACCTGTCATCTGTCAACTGTCACCTGTCATCTGTCAACTGTTACCTGTCATCTGTCAACTGTCATCTGTCATCTGTCATATTTCAACTGTCATCTGTCATCTGTCAACTGTCATCTGTCACCTGTCATCTGTCATCTGTCAACTGTCATCTGTCACCTGTCATCTGTCAACTGTCACCTGTCATCTGTCAACTGTCATCTGTCACCTGTCATCTATCAACTGTCATCTGCCACCTACCATCTGTCACCTGTCATCTATCAACTGTCATGTGTCACCTGTCATCTGTCATCTGTCACCTGTCACCGGCCATCTGTCTACTGTCACCTCTCATCTGTCACCTGTCATCTGTCATCTTTCAACAGTCATCTGTCATCTGTCAACTGTCATCTGTCATCTGTCATCTATCAACTGTCACCTGTCACCTGTCATCTGTCAACTGTCAACTGTCATCTGTCACCTGTCATCTGTCATCTTTCAAATGTCATCTGTCACCTGTCATCTGTCAACTGTCATCTGTCACCTGTCACCTGTCATCTATCAACTGTCATCTGTCACCTGTCATCTGTCAACTGTCATCTGTCATCTGTCACCTGTTATTTGTCAACTGTCATCAGTCATCTATCAACTGTCATGTGTCACCTGTCATCTGTCACCTGTCACCTGCTATCTGTCTACTGTCACCTGTCATCTATAACCTGTTATCTGTTACCAGTCAACTGTCAACTATCATCTGTCATCTGTCACCCGTCATCTATCAACTGTCAGCTGTCACCTGTTATTTGTCCACTGTCATCAGTCATCTATCAACTGTCATGTGTCACCTGTCATTTTTCATTTGTCATCTGTCACCTGTCATCTGTCATATGTCAATTGTCATCTGTCACCTGTCATCTGTCATCTTTCAACTGTCATCTGTCATCTGTCAACAGTCATCTGTCACCTGTCATCTGTCAACTGTCACCTGTCATCTGTCAACTTTCAACTGTCATCTGTCACCTGTGATCTGTCATCTTTCAACTGTCATCTGTCACCTGTCATCTGTCATCTTTCAACTGTCATCTGTCATCTGTCAACAGTCATCTGTCACCTGTCATCTGTCAACTGTCACCTGTCATCTGTCAACTGTCAACTGTCATCTGTAACCTGTCATCTGTCAACTTTCGACTGTCATCTGTCATTTGTCATCTGTCAACTGTCATCTGTCGCCTGTCATCTGTCATCTGTCAACTGTCATCTGTCACCTGTCACCTGTCATCTATCAACTGTCATCTGTCACCTGTCATCTGTCAACTGTCATCTGTCATCTGTCACCTGTTATTTGTCAACTGTCATCAGTCATCTATCAACTGTCATCTGTCACCTGTCATCTGTCATCTGTCAACTGTCATCTGTCACCTGTCATCTGTCAACTGTCACCTGTCATCTGTCAACTGTCATCTGTCACCTTTCACCTCTCATCTATCAACTGTCATCTGTCACCTACCATCTGTCAACTGTCATCTGTCATCTGTCAACTGTCATCTGTCACCTGTCACCTGTCATCTATCAACTGTCATGTGTCACCTGTCATCTGTCATCTGTCACCTGTCACCGGCCATCTGTCTACTGTCACCTGTCATCTGTCATCTTTCAACAGCCATCTGTCATCTGTCAACTGTCATCTGTCATCTGTCATCTGTCATCTATCAATTGTCACCTGTCATCTGTCAACTGTCAACTGTCATCTGTCACCTGTCATCTGTGATCTGTCATCTTTCAACTGTCATCTGTCACCTGTCATCTGTCATCTGTCACCTGTCATCTGTCATCTTTCAACAGCCATCTGTCATCTGTCAACTGTCATCTGTCATCTGTCATCTGTCATCTATCAACTGTCACCTGTCATCTGTCATCTGTCAACTTTCAACTGTCATCTGTCACCTGTGATCTGTCATCTTTCAACTGTCATCTGTCACCTGTCATCTGTCATCTGTCACCTGTCATCTGTCAACTGTCAACTGTCATCTGTAACCTGTCATCTGTCAACTTTCGACTGTCATCTGTCATTTGTCATCTGTCAACTGTCATCTGTCGCCTGTCATCTGTCAACTGTCATCTGTCACCTGTCACCTGTCATCTATCAACTGTCATCTGTCACCTGTCATCTGTCAACTGTCATCTGTCATCTGTCACCTGTTATTTGTCAACTGTCATCAGTCATCTATCAACTGTCATCTGTCACCTGTCATCTGTCATCTGTCAACTGTCATCTGTCACCTGTCATCTGTCAACTGTCACCTGTCATCTGTCAACTGTCATCTGTCACCTTTCACCTCTCATCTATCAACTGTCATCTGTCACCTACCATCTGTCAACTGTCATCTGTCATCTGTCAACTGTCATCTGTCACCTGTCACCTGTCATCTATCAACTGTCATGTGTCACCTGTCATCTGTCATCTGTCACCTGTCACCGGCCATCTGTCTACTGTCACCTGTCATCTGTCATCTTTCAACAGCCATCTGTCATCTGTCAACTGTCATCTGTCACCTGTCATCTGTCATCTTTCAATTGTCATTTGTCACCTGTTATCTGTCAACTGTTACCTGTCATCTGTCAACTGTCATCTGTCATCTGTTATATTTCAACTGTCATCTGTCATCCGTCAACTGTCATCTGTCACCTGTCATCTGTCATCTGTCAACTGTCATCTGTCACCTGTCATCTGTCAACTGTCACCTGTCATCTGTCAACTGTCATCTGTCACCTGTCACCTGTCATCTATCAACTGTCATCTGTCACCTGTCATCTGTCAACTGTCATCTGTCATCTGTCACCTGTTATTTGTCAACTGTCATCAGTCATCTATCAACTGTCATGTGTCACCTGTCATCTGTCATCTGTCACCTGTCACCTGCTATCTGTCTACTGTCACCTGTCATCTATAACCTGTTATCTGTTACCAGTCAACTGTCAACTATCATCTGTCATCTGTCACCCGTCATCTATCAACTGTCAGCTGTCACCTGTTATTTGTCCACTGTCATCAGTCATCTATCAACTGTCATGTGTCACCTGTCATTTTTCATTTGTCATCTGTCACCTGTCATCTGTCATATGTCAATTGTCATCTGTCACCTGTCATCTGTCATCTTTCAACTGTCATCTGTCATCTGTCAACAGTCATCTGTCACCTGTCATCTGTCAACTGTCACCTGTCATCTGTCAACTTTCAACTGTCATCTGTCACCTGTGATCTGTCATCTTTCAACTGTCATCTGTCACCTGTCATCTTTCATCTGTCACCTGTCATCTGTCAACTGTCAACTGTCATCTGTAACCTGTCATCTGTCAACTTTCGACTGTCATCTGTCATTTGTCATCTGTCAACTGTCATCTGTCGCCTGTCATCTGTCATCTGTCAACTGTCATCTGTCACCTGTCACCTGTCATCTATCAACTGTCATCTGTCATCTGTCACCTGTCATCTGTCAACTGTCATCTGTCATCTGTCACCTGTTATTTGTCCACTGTCATCAGTCATCTATCAACTGTCATCTGTCACCTGTCATCTGTCATCTGTCAACTGTCATCTGTCACCTGTCATCTGTCAACTGTCACCTGTCATCTGTCAACTGTCATCTGTCACCTTTCACCTCTCATCTATCAACTGTCATCTGTCACCTACCATCTGTCAACTGTCATCTGTCATCTGTCAACTGTCATCTGTCACCTGTCACCTGTCATCTATCAACTGTCATGTGTCACCTGTCATCTGTCATCTGTCACCTGTCACCGGCGATCTGTCTACTGTCACCTGTCATCTGTCATCTATCAACAGCCATCTGTCATCTGTCAACTGTCATCTGTCATCTGTCATCTTTCAACAGCCATCTGTCATCTGTCAACTGTCACCTGTCATCTGTCATCTTTCAATTGTCATCTGTCACCTGTCATCTGTCAAATGTTACCTGTCATCTGTCAACTGTCATCTGTCATCTGTCATATTTCAACTGTCATCTGTCATCTGTCAACTGTCATCTGTCACCTGTCATCTGTCATCTGTCAACTGTCATCTGTCACCTGTCATCTGTCAACTGTCACCTGTCATCTGTCAACTGTCATCTGTCACCTGTCACCTGTCATCTATCAACTGTCATCTGCCACCTACCATCTGTCAACTGTCATCTGTCATCTGTCAACTGTCATCTGTCACCTGTCACCTGTCATCTATCAACTGTCATGTGTCACCTGTCATCTGTCATCTGTCACCTGTCACCGGCCATCTGTCTACTGTCACCTCTCATCTGTCACCTGTCATCTGTCATCTTTCAACAGTCATCTGTCATCTGTCAACTGTCATCTGTCATCTGTCATCTATCAACTGTCACCTGTCATCTGTCAACTGTCAACTGTCATCTGTCACCTGTCATCTGTCATCTTTCAACTGTCATCTGTCACCTGTCATCTGTCAACTGTCATCTGTCACCTGTCACCTGTCATCTATCAACTGTCATCTGTCACCTGTCATCTGCCAACTGTCATCTGTCATCTGTCACCTGTTATTTGTCAACTGTCATCAGTCATCTATCAACTGTCATGTGTCACCTGTCATCTGTCATCTGTCACCTGTCACCTGCTATCTGTCTACTGTCACCTGTCATCTATAACCTGTTATCTGTTACCAGTCAACTGTCAACTATCATCTGTCATCTGTCACCCGTCATCTATTAACTGTCAGCTGTCACCTGTTATTTGTCCACTGTCATCAGTCATCTATCAACTGTCATGTGTCACCTGTCATTTTTCATTTGTCATCTGTCACCTGTCATCTGTCATATGTCAATTGTTATCTGTCACCTGTCATCTGTCATCTTTCAACTGTCATCTGTCATCTGTCAACAGTCATCTGTCACCTGTCATCTGTCAACTGTCACCTGTCATCTGTCAACTTTCAACTGTCATCTGTCACCTGTGATCTGTCATCTTTCAACTGTCATCTGTCACCTGTCATCTGTCATCTGTAACCTGTCATCTGTCAACTGTCAACTGTCATCTGTAACCTGTCATCTGTCAACTTTCGAATGTCATCTGTCACCTGTCATCTGTCAACTGTCATCTGTCACCTGTCATCTGTCATCTGTCAACTGTCATCTGTCACCTGTCACCTGTCATCTATCAACTGTCGTCTGTCACCTGTCATCTGTCAACTGTCATCTGTCATCTGTCACCTGGTATTTGTCAACTGTCATCAGTCATCTATCAACTGTCATCTGTCACCTGTCATCTGTCATCTGTCAACTGTCATCTGTCACCTGTCATCTGTCAACTGTCACCTGTCATCTGTCAACTGTCATCTGTCACCTTTCACCTCTCATCTATCAACTGTCATCTGTCACCTACCATCTGTCAACTGTCATCTGTCATCTGTGAACTGTCATCTGTCACCTGTCACCTGTCATCTATCAACTGTCATGTGTCACCTGTCATCTGTCATCTGTCACCTGTCACCGGCCATCTGTCTACTGTCACCTGTCATCTGTCACCTGTCATCTGTCATCTTTCAACAGTCATCTGTCATCTGTCAAATGTCATCTGTCATCTGTCATCTATCAACTGTCACCTGTCATCTGTCAACTGTCAACTGTCATCTGTCACCTGTCATCTGTCATCTTTCAAATGTCATCTGTTACCTGTCATCTGTCAACTGTCATCTGTCACCTGTCACCTGTCATCTATCAACTGTCATCTGTCATCTGTCATCTGTCATATGTCAACTGTCATCTGTCACCTGTCATCTGTCATCTTTCAACTGTCATCTGTCGTCTGTCAACTGTCATCTGTCACCTGTCATCTGTCAACTGTCATCTGTCACCTGTCATCTGTCACTTTTCAACTGTCATCTGTCATCTGTCAACTGTCATCTGTCACCTGTCATCTGTCAACTGTCATCTGTCACCTGTCATCTGTCATCTTTCAACTGTCATCTGTCATCTGTCAATTGTCATCTGTCACCTGTCACCTGTCAACTGTCAACTGTCATCTGTCATCTGTCATATTTCAACTGTCATCTGTCATCTGTCAACTGTCATCTGTCACCTGTCATCTGTCATCTGTCAACTGTCATCTGTCACCTGTCATCTGTCAACTGTCACCTGTCATCTGTCAACTGTCATCTGTCACCTTTCACCTCTCATCTATCAACTGTCATCTGTCAACTACCATCTGTCAACTGTCATCTGTCATCTGTGAACTGTCATCTGTCACCTGTCACCTGTCATCTATCAACTGTCATGTGTCACCTGTCATCTGTCATCTGTCACCTGTCACCGGCCATCTGTCTACTGTCACCTGTCATCTGTCACCTGTCATCTGTCATCTTTCAACAGTCATCTGTCATCTGTCAAATGTCATCTGTCATCTGTCATCTATCAACTGTCACCTGTCATCTGTCAACTGTCAACTGTCATCTGTCACCTGTCATCTGTCATCTTTCAAATGTCATCTGTTACCTGTCATCTGTCAACTGTCATCTGTCACCTGTCACCTGTCATCTATCAACTGTCATCTGTCATCTGTCATCTGTCATATGTCAACTGTCATCTGTCACCTGTCATCTGTCATCTTTCAACTGTCATCTGTCGTCTGTCAACTGTCATCTGTCACCTGTCATCTGTCAACTGTCATCTGTCACCTGTCATCTGTCACTTTTCAACTGTCATCTGTCATCTGTCAACTGTCATCTGTCACCTGTCATCTGTCAACTGTCATCTGTCACCTGTCATCTGTCATCTTTCAACTGTCATCTGTCATCTGTCAATTGTCATCTGTCACCTGTCACCTGTCAACTGTCAACTGTCATCTGTCATCTGTCATATTTCAACTGTCATCTGTCATCTGTCAACTGTCATCTGTCACCTGTCATCTGTCATCTGTCAACTGTCATCTGTCACCTGTCATCTGTCATCTTTCAACTGTCATCTGTCATCTGTCAACTGTCATCTGTCACCTGTCATTTGTCAACTGTCACCTGTCATCTGTCAACTGTGAACTGTCATCTGTCACCTGTCATCTGTCATCTTTCAACTGTCATCTGTCACCTCTCATCTGTCATCTGTCAGCTGTCATCTGTCAACTGTCAACTGTCGTCTGTCACCTGTCATCTGTCATCTTTCAATTGTCATCTGTCACCTGTCATCTGTCAACTGTTACCTGTCATCTGTCAACTGTCATCTGTCATCTGTCATATTTCAACTGTCATCTGTCATCTGTCAACTGTCATCTGTCACCTGTCATCTGTCATCTGTCAACTGTCATCTGTCACCTGTCATCTGTCAACTGTCACCTGTCATCTGTCATCTGACACCTGTCACCTGTCATCTATCAACTGTCATCTGCCACCTACCATCTGTCAACTGTCATCTGTCATCTGTCAACTGTCATCTGTCACCTGTCACCTGTCATCTATCCACTGTCATGTGTCATCTGTCATCTGTCACCTGTCACCGGCCATCTGTCTACTGTCACCTCTCATCTGTCACCTGTCATCTGTCATCTTTCAACAGTCATCGGTCATCTGTCAACTGTCATCTGTCATCTGTCATCTATCAACTGTCACCTGTCATCTGTCAACTGTCACCTGTCACCTGTGATCTGTCACCCGTCACCTGTCATCTGTCATCTGTCAACTGTCATCTATCAACTGTCATCTGACACCTGTCATCTGCCACCTGTCATCTGTCATCTATCAACTATCATCTATCAACTGTCATCTGTCACCTGTCACCTGTCATCTGTCATCTGTCAACTGTCATCTGTCATCTGTCATCTTTCAACTGTCATCTGTCATCTGTCAACTGTCATCTGTCACCTGTCATCTGTCAACTGCCATCTGTCACCTGTCATCTGTCATCTTTCAACTGTCATCTGTCATCTGTCAACTGTCATCTGTCAACTGTCATCTGTCACCTGTCATCTGTCAACTGCCATCTGTCACCTGTCATCTGTCATCTTTCAACTGTTATCTGTCATCTGTCAACTGTCATCTGTCACCTGTCATCTGTCAACTGCCATCTGTCACCTGTCATCTGTCATCTTTCAACTGTCATCTGTCATCTGTAACTGTCATCTGTCACCTGTCATCTGTCAACTGCCATCTGGCACCTGTCATCTGTCATCTTTCAACTGTCATCTGTCATCTGTCAACTGTCATCTGTCAACTGTCATCTGTCAACTGTCACTGTCAACTGTCATCTGTCACCTGTCATCTGTCACCTGTCATCTGTCACCTTTCAACTGTCATCTGTCATCTGTCAACTGTCATCTGTCACCTGTCATCTGTCAACTGCCATCTGTCACCTGTCATCTGTCATCTTTCAACTGTCGTCTGTCATCTGTCAACTGTCATCTGTCACCTGTCATCTGTCAACTGTCATCTGTCATATGTCACCTGTCATCTGTCAACTGTCATCTGTCATCTGTCATCTGTCAACTGTCATTTGTCATCTGTCACCTGTTATTTGTCAACTGTCATCAGTCATCTATCAACTGTCATGTGTCACCTGTTATCTGTCATCTGTCACCTGTCACCGGCCACCTGTCTACTGTCACCTGTCATCTGTCAACTGTCATCTGTCATCTTTCAACTGTCATCTGTCATCTGTCAACTGTCATCTGTCATTTCTCAACTGTCACCTGTCATCTGTCAACTGTCATCTGTCACCTGTCATCTGTCAACTGTCAACTGTCATCTGTCACCTGTCATATGTCATCTTTCAACTGTCATCTGTCATCTGTCAACTGTCAACTGTCAACTGTCATCTGTCATCTGTCATCTTTTAACTGTCATCTGTCATCTGTCAACTGTCACCTGTCATCTGTCAACTGTCATCTGTCATCTGTCATCTGTCAATTGCCATCTGTCACCTGTCATCTGTCATCTTTCAACTGTCATGTCATCTGTCAACTGTCATCTGTCAACTGTCATCTGTCACCTGTCATCTGTCACCTTTCAACTGTCATCTGTCATCTGTCAACTGTCATCTGTCACCTGTCATCTGTCAACTGCCATCTGTCACCTGTCATCTGTCATCTTTCAACTGTCGTCTGTCATCTGTCAACTGTCATCTGTCACCTGTCATCTGTCAACTGTCATCTGTCATATGTCATCTGTCAACTGTCACCTGTCATCTGTCAACTGTCATCTGTCATCTGTCATCTGTCAATTGCCATCTGTCACCTGTCATCTGTCATCTTTCAACTGTCATGTCATCTGTCAACTGTCATCTGTCAACTGTCATCTGTCAACTGTCATCTGTCATTTGTCATCTGTCATCTTTCAACTGTCATCTGTCATCTGTCAACTGTCATCTGTCACCTGTCATCTGTCATCTGTCAACTGTCATTTGTCACCTGTCATCTGTCAACTGTCACCTGTCATCTGTCAACTGTAAACTGTCATCTGTCACCTGTCATCTGTCAACTGTCATATGTCACCTGTCATCTGTCATCTGTCAACTGTCATCTGTCACCTGTCATCTGTCAACTGTCATCTGTCATCTGTCACCTGTCATCTGTCAACTGTCATCTGTCACCTGTCATCTGTCAACTGTCATCTGTCATCTGTCACCTGTTATTTGTCAACTGTCATCAGTCATCTATCAACTGTCATGTGTCACCTGTCATGTGTCATCTGTCACCTGTCACCGGCCACCTGTCTACTGTCACCTGTCATCTGTCACCTGTCATCTGTCATCTTTCAACTGTCATCTGTCATCTGTCAACTGTCATCTGTCATCTGTCAACTGTCATCTGTCATCTGTCATCTGTCAACTGTCATCTGTCAACTGTCATCTGTCATCTGTTACCTGTCATCTGTCAACTGTCATCTGTCACCTGTCATCTGTCAACTGTCATCTGTTATCTGTCACCTGTTATTTGTCAACTGTCATCAGTCATCTATCAACTGTTATGTGTCACCTGTCATCTGTCATCTGTCACCTGTCATTTGTTAACTGTCATCTGTCACGTGTCATCTGTCACCTGTCATCTGTCAACTGTTACCTGTCATCTGTCAACTGTCATCTGTCATCTGTCATATTTCAACTGTCATCTGTCATCTGTCAACTGTCATCTGTCACCTGTCATCTGTCATCTGTCAACTGTCATCTGTCACCTGTCATCTGTCAACTGTCACCTGTCATCTGTCATCTGACACCTGTCACCTGTCATCTATCAACTGTCATCTGCCACCTACCATCTGTCAACTGTCATCTGTCATCTGTCAACTGTCATCTGTCACCTGTCACCTGTCATCTATCAACTGTCATGTGTCATCTGTCATCTGTCACCTGTCACCGGCCATCTGTCTACTGTCACCTCTCATCTGTCACCTGTCATCTGTCATCTTTCAACAGTCATCTGTCATCTGTCAACTGTCATCTGTCATCTGTCATCTATCAACTGTCACCTGTCATCTGTCAACTGTCAACTGTCATCTGTCACCGGTCATCTGTCATCTTTCAACTGTCATCTGTCACCTGTCATCTGTCAACTGTCATCTGTCACCTGTCACCTGTCATCTATCAACTGTCATCTGTCACCTGTCATCTGTCAACTGTCATCTGTCATCTGTCACCTGTTATTTGTCAACTGTCATCAGTCATCTATCAACTGTCATGTGTCACCTGTCATCTGTCATCTGTCACCTGTCACCTGCCATCTGTCTACTGTCACCTGTCATCTATAACCTGTTATCTGTTACCAGTCATCTGTCAACTGTCATCTGTCATCTGTCATCTATCAACTGTCACCTGTCATCTGTCAACTGTCAACTGTCGTCTGTCACCTGTCATCTGTTATCTTTCAATTGTCATCTGTCACCTGTCATCTGTCAAATGTTACCTGTCATCTGTCAACTGTCATCTGTCATCTGTCATATTTCAACTGTCATCTGTCATCTGTCAACTGTCATCTGTCACCTGTCATCTGTCATCTGTCAACTGTCATCTGTCACCTGTCATCTGTCAACTGTCACCTGTCATCTGTCAACTGTCATCTGTCACCTGTCACCTGTCATCTATCAACTGTCATCTGCCACCTACCATCTGTCAACTGTCATCTGTCATCTGTCAACTGTCATCTGTCACCTGTCACCTGTCATCTATCAACTGTCATGTGTCACCTGTCATCTGTCATCTGTCACCTGTCACCGGCCATCTGTCTACTGTCACCTCTCATCTGTCACCTGTCATCTGTCATCTTTCAACAGTCATCTGTCATCTGTCAACTGTCATCTGTCATCTGTCATCTATCAACTGTCACCTGTCATCTGTCAACTGTCAACTGTCATCTGTCACCTGTCATCTGTCATCTTTCAACTGTCATCTGTCACCTGTCATCTGTCAACTGTCATCTGTCACCTGTCACCTGTCATCTATCAACTGTCATCTGTCACCTGTCATCTGTCAACTGTCATCTGTCATCTGTCACCTGTTATTTGTCAACTGTCATCAGTCATCTATCAACTGTCATGTGTCACCTGTCATCTGTCATCTGTCACCTGTCACCTGCTATCTGTCTACTGTCACCTGTCATCTATAACCTGTTATCTGTTACCAGTCAACTGTCAACTATCATCTGTCATCTGTCACCCGTCATCTATTAACTGTCAGCTGTCACCTGTTATTTGTCCACTGTCATCAGTCATCTATCAACTGTCATGTGTCACCTGTCATTTTTCATTTGTCATCTGTCACCTGTCATCTGTCATATGTCAATTGTTATCTGTCACCTGTCATCTGTCATCTTTCAACTGTCATCTGTCATCTGTCAACAGTCATCTGTCACCTGTCATCTGTCAACTGTCACCTGTCATCTGTCAACTTTCAACTGTCATCTGTCACCTGTGATCTGTCATCTTTCAACTGTCATCTGTCACCTGTCATCTGTCATCTGTAACCTGTCATCTGTCAACTGTCAACTGTCATCTGTAACCTGTCATCTGTCAACTTTCGAATGTCATCTGTCACCTGTCATCTGTCAACTGTCATCTGTCACCTGTCATCTGTCATCTGTCAACTGTCATCTGTCACCTGTCACCTGTCATCTATCAACTGTCATCTGTCACCTGTCATCTGTCAACTGTCATCTGTCATCTGTCACCTGTTATTTGTCAACTGTCATCAGTCATCTATCAACTGTCATCTGTCACCTGTCATCTGTCATCTGTCAACTGTCATCTGTCACCTGTCATCTGTCAACTGTCACCTGTCATCTGTCAACTGTCATCTGTCACCTTTCACCTCTCATCTATCAACTGTCATCTGTCACCTACCATCTGTCAACTGTCATCTGTCATCTGTGAACTGTCATCTGTCACCTGTCACCTGTCATCTATCAACTGTCATGTGTCACCTGTCATCTGTCATCTGTCAAATGTCACCGGCCAACTGTCTACTGTCACCTGTCATCTGTCACCTGTCATCTGTCATCTTTCAACAGTCATCTGTCATCTGTCAAATGTCATCTGTCATCTGTCATCTATCAACTGTCACCTGTCATCTGTCAACTGTCAACTGTCATCTGTCACCTGTCATCTGTCATCTTTCAAATGTCATCTGTTACCTGTCATCTGTCAACTGTCATCTGTCACCTGTCACCTGTCATCTATCAACTGTCATCTGTCATCTGTCATCTGTCATATGTCAACTGTCATCTGTCACCTGTCATCTGTCATCTTTCAACTGTCATCTGTCGTCTGTCAACTGTCATCTGTCACCTGTCATCTGTCAACTGTCATCTGTCACCTGTCATCTGTCACTTTTCAACTGTCATCTGTCATCTGTCAACTGTCATCTGACACCTGTCATCTGTCAACTGTCATCTGTCACCTGTCATCTGTCATCTTTCAACTGTCATCTGTCATCTGTCAATTGTCATCTGTCACCTGTCACCTGTCAACTGTCAACTGTCATCTGTCATCTGTCATATTTCAACTGTCATCTGTCATCTGTCAACTGTCATCTGTCACCTGTCATCTGTCATCTGTCAACTGTCATCTGTCACCTGTCATCTGTCAACTGTCACCTGTCATCTGTCAACTGTCATCTGTCACCTTTCACCTCTCATCTATCAACTGTCATCTGTCAACTACCATCTGTCAACTGTCATCTGTCATCTGTGAACTGTCATCTGTCACCTGTCACCTGTCATCTATCAACTGTCATGTGTCACCTGTCATCTGTCATCTGTCACCTGTCACCGGCCATCTGTCTACTGTCACCTGTCATCTGTCACCTGTCATCTGTCATCTTTCAACAGTCATCTGTCATCTGTCAAATGTCATCTGTCATCTGTCATCTATCAACTGTCACCTGTCATCTGTCAACTGTCAACTGTCATCTGTCACCTGTCATCTGTCATCTTTCAAATGTCATCTGTTACCTGTCATCTGTCAACTGTCATCTGTCACCTGTCACCTGTCATCTATCAACTGTCATCTGTCATCTGTCATCTGTCATATGTCAACTGTCATCTGTCACCTGTCATCTGTCATCTTTCAACTGTCATCTGTCGTCTGTCAACTGTCATCTGTCACCTGTCATCTGTCAACTGTCATCTGTCACCTGTCATCTGTCACTTTTCAACTGTCATCTGTCATCTGTCAACTGTCATCTGTCACCTGTCATCTGTCAACTGTCATCTGTCACCTGTCATCTGTCATCTTTCAACTGTCATCTGTCATCTGTCAATTGTCATCTGTCACCTGTCACCTGTCAACTGTCAACTGTCATCTGTCATCTGTCATATTTCAACTGTCATCTGTCATCTGTCGACTGTCATCTGTCACCTGTCATCTGTCATCTGTCAACTGTCATCTGTCACCTGTCATCTGTCATCTTTCAACTGTCATCTGTCATCTGTCAACTGTCATCTGTCACCTGTCATTTGTCAACTGTCACCTGTCATCTGTCAACTGTGAACTGTCATCTGTCACCTGTTCATCTGTCACCTGTCATCTGTCATCTTTCACCTGTCATCTGTCAACTGCCATCTGTCAACTGTTATCTGTCACCTGTCATCTGTCATCTCTCAACTGCCATCTGTCACCTGTCATCTGTCATCTTTCAACTGTCATCTGTCATCTGTCAACTGTCATCTGTCAACTGTCATCTGTCACCTGTCATCTGTCACCCGTCACCTGTCATCTGTCATCTGTCAACTGTCATCAGTCACCTGTCATCTATCAACTGTCATCTGACACCTGTCATCTGCCACCTGTCATCTGTCATCTATCAACTATCATCTATCAACTGTCATCTGTCACCTGTCACCTGTCATCTGTCATCTGTCAACTGTCATCTGTCATCTGTCATCTTTCAACTGTCATCTGTCATCTGTCAACTGTCAACTGTCAACTGTCAACTGTCATCTGTCATCTTTTAACTGTGATCTGTCATCTGTCAAATGTCACCTGTCATCTGTCAACTGTCATCTGTCATCTGTCATCTGTCAATTGCCATCTGTTACCTGTCATCTGTCATCTTTCAACTGTCATCTGTTACCTGTCATCTGTCATCTGTCACCTGTCATCTGTCATCTTTCAACTGTCATCTGTCACCTGTCATCTGTCAACAGTCATATGTCACCTGTCATCTGTCATCTGTCAACTGTCATCTGTCACCTTTCATCTGTCAACTGTCATCTGTCATCTGTCACCTGTCATCTGTCAATTGTCATCTGTCACCTGTCATCTGTCAACTGTCATCTGTCATTTGTCACCTGTTATTTGTCAACTGTCATCAGTCATCTATCAACTGTTATGTGTCACCTGTCATCTGTCATCTGTCACCTGTCACCGGCCACCTGTCTACTGTCACCTGTCGTCTGTCACCTGTCATCTGTCATCTTTCAACTGTCATCTGTCATCTGTCAACTGTCATCTGTCATCTCTCAACTTTCACTTGTCATCTGTCAACTGTCATCTGTCACCAGTCATCTGTCAACTGTCATCTTTCAACTGTCATCTGTCACCTGTCATCTGTCAACTGCCATCTGTCACCTGTCATCTGTCATCTGTCAACTGTCATCTGTCAACTGTCATCTGTCACCTGTCATCTGTCACCTGTCACCTGTCATCTGTCATCTGTCACCTGTGATCTGTCACCTGTCACCTGTCATCTGTCATCTGTCAACTGTCATCTGTCAACCGTCATCTGTCATCTTTCAACTGTCATTTGTCATCTGTCACCTGTTATTTGTCAACTGTCATCAGTCATCTATCAACTGTCATGTGTCACCTGTTATCTGTCATCTGTCATCTGTCACCTGTCACCGGCCACCTGTCTACTGTCACCTGTCATCTGTCACCTGTCATCTGTCATCTTTCAACTGTCATCTGTCATCTGTCAACTGTCATCTGTCATTTCTCAACTGTCACCTGTTATCTGTCAACTGTCATCTGTCACCTGTCATCTGTCAACTGTCAACTGTCATCTGTCACCTGTCATCTGTCATCTTTCAACTGTCATCTGTCATCTGTCAACTGTCATCTGTCACCTGTCATCTGTCAACTGCCATCTGTCACCTGTCATCTGTCATCTTTCAACTGTCATCTGTCATCTGTCAACTGTCATCTGTCACCTGTCATCTGTCAACTGCCATCTGTCACCTGTCATCTGTCATCTTTCAACTGTCATCTGTCATCTGTCAACTGTCATCTGTCAACTGTCATCTGTCAACTGTCACTGTCAACTGTCATCTGTCACCTGTCATCTGTCACCTGTCATCTGTCATCTTTCAACTGTCATCTGTCATCTGTCAACTGTCATCTGTCACCTGTCATCTGTCAACTGCCATCTGTCACCTGTCATCTGTCATCTTTCAACTGTCATCTGTCATCTGTCATCTGTCATCTTTCAACTGTCATCTGTCATCTGTCAACTGTCATCTGTCATTTCTCAACTGTCACCTGTCATCTGTCAACTGTCATCTGTCACCTGTCATCTGTCAGCTGTCAACTGTCATCTGTCACCTGTCATATGTCATCTTTCAACTGTCATCTGTCATCTGTCAACTGTCAACTGTCAACTGTCAACTGTCATCTGTCATCTTTTAACTGTCATCTGTCATCTGTCAACTGTCACCTGTCATCTGTCAACTGTCATCTGTCATCTGTCATCTGTCAATTGCCATCTGTCATCTGTCATCTGTCATCTTTCAACTGTCATCTGTCATCTGTCAACTGTCATCTGTCAACTGTCATCTGTCACCTGTCATCTGTCTCCTGTCACCTGTCATCTGTCATCTGTCAACTGTCATCTGTCACCTGTCATCTGTCATCTTTCAACTGTCATCTGTCATCTGTCAACTGTCATCTGTCACCTGTCATCTGTCATCTGTCAACTGTCATTTGTCACCTGTCATCTGTCAACTGTCACCTGTCATCTGTCAACTGTAAACTGTCATCTAACACCTGTCATCTGTCAACTGTCATATGTCACCTGTCATCTGTCATCTGTCAACTGTCATCTGTCACCTGTCATCTGTCAACTGTCATCTGTCATCTGTCACCTGTCATCTGTCAACTGTCATCTGTCACCTGTCATCTGTCAACTGTCATCTGTCATCTGTCACCTGTTATTTGTCAACTGTCATCAGTCATCTATCAACTGTCATGTGTCACCTGTCATGTGTCATCTGTCACCTGTCACCGGCCACCTGTCTACTGTCACCTGTCATCTGTCACCTGTCATCTGTCATCTTTCAACTGTCATCTGTCATCTGTCAACTGTCATCTGTCATCTGTCAACTGTCATCTGTCATCTGTCAACTGTCATCTGTCATCTGTCAACTGCCATCTGTCACCTGTCATCTGTCATCTTTCAACTGTCATCTGTCATCTGTCAACTGTTATCTGTCAACTGTCACCTGTCACCTGTCACCTGTCATCTGTCATCTGTCAACTGTCATCTGTCACCTGTCATCTGTCATCTTTCAACTGTCATCTGTCAACTGTCATCTGTCACCTGTCATCTGTCATCTGTCAACTGTCATCTGCACATGTCATCTGTCAACTGTCACCTGTCATCTGTCATCTGTCAATTGCCATCTGTCATCTGTCATCTGTCATCTTTCAACTGTCATCTGTCATCTGTCAACTGTCATCTATCAACTGTCATCTGTCACCTGTCATCTGTCTCCTGTCACCTGTCATCTGTCATCTGTCAACTGTCATCTGTCACCTGTCATCTGTCATCTTTCAACTGTCATCTGTCATCTGTCAACTGTCATCTGTCACCTGTCATCTGTCATCTGTCAACTGTCATTTGTCACCTGTCATCTGTCAACTGTCACCTGTCATCTGTCAACTGTCAACTGTCATCTGTCACCTGTCATCTGTCAACTGTCATCTGTCACCTGTCATTTGTCAACTGTCATCTGTCATCTGTCACCTGTCATCTGTCAACTGTCATCTGTCATCTGTCACCTGTCATCTGTCAACTGTCATCTGTCATCGGTCACCTGTTATTTGTCAACTGTCATCAGTCATCTAACAACTGTCATGTGTCACCTGTCATCTGTCATCTTTCAACTGTCATCTGTCATCTGTCAACTGTCATCTGTCACCTGTCATCTGTCATCTGTCAACTGTCATTTGTCACCTGTCATCTGTCAACTGTCACCTGTCATCTGTCAACTGTCAACTGTCATCTGTCACCTGTCATCTGTCAACTGTCATCTGTCACCTGTCATCTGTCAACTGTCATCTGTCATCTGTAACCTGTCATCTGTCAACTGTCATATGTCACCTGTCATCTGTCATCTGTCAACTGTCATCTGTCACCTGTCATCTGTCAACTGTCATCTGTCATCTGTCACCTGTCATCTGTCAACTGTCATCTGTCACCTGTCATCTGTCAACTGTCATCTGTCATCGGTCACCTGTTATTTGTCAACTGTCATCAGTCATCTAACAACTGTCATGTGTCACCTGTCATGTGTCATCTGTCACCTGTCACCGGCCACCTGTCTACTGTCACCTGTCATCTGTCACCTGTCATCTGTCATCTTTCAACTGTCATCTGTCATCTGTCAACTGTCATCTGTCATCTGTCAACTGTCACCTGTCATCTGTCAACTGTCATCTGTCACCTGTCATCTGTCAACTGTCATCTGTCACCTGTCATCTGTCACCTGTCATCTATCAACTGTCATCTGTCAATTGTCATCTATCAACTGTCATCTGTAATCTGTCACCTGTCATCTGTCAACTGTCACCTGTCATCTGTCAACTGTCATCTGTCACCTGTCATCTGTCAACTGTCATCTGTCACCTGTCATCTGTCATCTTTCAACTGTCATCTGTCATCTGTCAATTGTCAACTGTCAACTGTCATCTGTCAACTGTCACCTGTTATCTGTCAACTGTCAACTGTCATCTGTCACCTGTCATCTGTCATCTTTCAACTGTCATCTGTCACCTGTCATTTGTCAACTTTCAACTGTCATCTGTCATCTGTCAACTGTCATCTGTCAACTGTCATCTGTCAACTGTCACTGTCAACTGTCATCTGTCACCTGTCATCTGTCACCTGTCATCTGTCATCTTTCAACTGTCATCTGTCATCTGTCAACTGTCATCTGTCACCTGTCATCTGTCAACTGCCATCTGTCACCTGTCATCTGTCATCTTTCAACTGTCATCTGTCATCTGTCATCTGTCATCTTTCAACTGTCATCTGTCATCTGTCAACTGTCATCTGTCATTTCTCAACTGTCACCTGTCATCTGTCAACTGTCATCTGTCACCTGTCATCTGTCAGCTGTCAACTGTCATCTGTCACCTGTCATATGTCATCTTTCAACTGTCATCTGTCATCTGTCAACTGTCAACTGTCAACTGTCAACTGTCATCTGTCATCTTTTAACTGTCATCTGTCATCTGTCAACTGTCACCTGTCATCTGTCAACTGTCATCTGTCATCTGTCATCTGTCATCTGTCATCTTTCAACTGTCATCTGTCATCTGTCAACTGTCATCTGTCAACTGTCATCTGTCACCTGTCATCTGTCTCCTGTCATCTGTCATCTGTCAACTGTCATCTGTCACCTGTCATCTGTCATCTTTCAACTGTCATCTGTCATCTGTCAACTGTCATCTGTCACCTGTCATCTGTCATCTGTCAACTGTCATTTGTCACCTGTCATCTGTCAACTGTCACCTGTCATCTGTCAACTGTAAACTGTCATCTAACACCTGTCATCTGTCAACTGTCATATGTCACCTGTCATCTGTCATCTGTCAACTGTCATCTGTCACCTGTCATCTGTCAACTGTCATCTGTCATCTGTCACCTGTCATCTGTCAACTGTCATCTGTCACCTGTCATCTGTCAACTGTCATCTGTCATCTGTCACCTGTTATTTGTCAACTGTCATCAGTCATCTATCAACTGTCATGTGTCACCTGTCATGTGTCATCTGTCACCTGTCACCGGCCACCTGTCTACTGTCACCTGTCATCTGTCACCTGTCATCTGTCATCTTTCAACTGTCATCTGTCATCTGTCAACTGTCATCTGTCATCTGTCAACTGTCATCTGTCATCTGTCAACTGTCATCTGTCATCTGTCAACTGCCATCTGTCACCTGTCATCTGTCATCTTTCAACTGTCATCTGTCATCTGTCAACTGTTATCTGTCAACTGTCACCTGTCACCTGTCACCTGTCATCTGTCATCTGTCAACTGTCATCTGTCACCTGTCATCTGTCATCTTTCAACTGTCATCTGTCAACTGTCATCTGTCACCTGTCATCTGTCATCTGTCAACTGTCATCTGCACATGTCATCTGTCAACTGTCACCTGTCATCTGTCATCTGTCAATTGCCATCTGTCATCTGTCATCTGTCATCTTTCAACTGTCATCTGTCATCTGTCAACTGTCATCTATCAACTGTCATCTGTCACCTGTCATCTGTCTCCTGTCACCTGTCATCTGTCATCTGTCAACTGTCATCTGTCACCTGTCATCTGTCATCTTTCAACTGTCATCTGTCATCTGTCAACTGTCATCTGTCACCTGTCATCTGTCATCTGTCAACTGTCATTTGTCACCTGTCATCTGTCAACTGTCACCTGTCATCTGTCAACTGTCAACTGTCATCTGTCACCTGTCATCTGTCAACTGTCATCTGTCACCTGTCATTTGTCAACTGTCATCTGTCATCTGTCACCTGTCATCTGTCAACTGTCATCTGTCATCTGTCACCTGTCATCTGTCAACTGTCATCTGTCATCGGTCACCTGTTATTTGTCAACTGTCATCAGTCATCTAACAACTGTCATGTGTCACCTGTCATCTGTCATCTTTCAACTGTCATCTGTCATCTGTCAACTGTCATCTGTCACCTGTCATCTGTCATCTGTCAACTGTCATTTGTCACCTGTCATCTGTCAACTGTCACCTGTCATCTGTCAACTGTCAACTGTCATCTGTCACCTGTCATCTGTCAACTGTCATCTGTCACCTGTCATCTGTCAACTGTCATCTGTCATCTGTCATCTGTAACCTGTCATCTGTCAACTGTCATATGTCACCTGTCATCTGTCATCTGTCAACTGTCATCTTTCACCTGTCATCTGTCAACTGTCATCTGTCATCTGTCACCTGTCATCTGTCAACTGTCATCTGTCACCTGTCATCTGTCAACTGTCATCTGTCATCGGTCACCTGTTATTTGTCAACTGTCATCAGTCATCTAACAACTGTCATGTGTCACCTGTCATGTGTCATCTGTCACCTGTCACCGGCCACCTGTCTACTGTCACCTGTCATCTGTCACCTGTCATCTGTCATCTTTCAACTATCATCTGTCATCTGTCAACTGTCATCTGTCATCTGTCAACTGTCACCTGTCATCTGTCAACTGTCATCTGTCACCTGTCATCTGTCAACTGTCATCTGTCACCTGTCATCTGTCACCTGTCACCTGTCATCTGTCACCTGTCATCTATCAACTGTCATCTGTCAATTGTCATCTATCAACTGTCATCTGTAATCTGTCACCTGTCATCTGTCAACTGTCACCTGTCATCTGTCAACTGTCATCTGTCACCTGTCATCTGTCAACTGTCATCTGTCACCTGTCATCTGTCATCTTTCAACTGTCATCTGTCATCTGTCAATTGTCAACTGTCAACTGTCATCTGTCAACTGTCACCTGTTATCTGTCAACTGTCAACTGTCATCTGTCACCTGTCATCTGTCATCTTTCAACTGTCATCTGTCACCTGTCATTTGTCAACTGTCTACTGTCATCTGTCACCTGTCTTCTGTCATCTTTCAAATGTCATCTGTCAGCTGTCATCTGTCAACTGTCATCTGTCACCTGTAATCTGTCATCTTTCAACTGTCATCTGTCACCTGTCATCTGTCAACTGTCATCTGTCACCTGTCATCTGTCATCTTTCAACTGTCACCCGTCATCTGTCATCTGTCAACTGTCACCTGTCATCTGTCATCTGTCACCTGTTATTTGTCAACTGTCATCAGTCATCTATCAACTGTCATGTGTCACCTGTCACCTGTCATCTATCAACTGTCAGCTGTCATCTGTCAAGTCACCTGTCATTTGTCATATGTCATCTGTCTACCGTCATCTGTCAACTGTCATCTGTCAACTGTCATTTGTCATTTGTCATCTGTCTACCGTCATCTGTCAACTGTCATCTGTCACCTGTCATCTGTCATCTGTCAACTGTCAACTGTCATTTGTCATTTGTCATCTGTCTACCGTCATCTGTCAACTGTCATCTGTCACCTGTCATCTGTCATCTGTCAACTGTCATCTGTCAACTGTCACCCGTCATCTGTCATCTGTCCCCTGTCATCTATCAACTGCCATCTGTCATCTGTCATCAGTCACCTGTCATCTATCAACTGTCATCTGACACCTGTCATCTGCCACCTTTCATCTGTCATCTATCAACTATCATCTATCAACTGTAATCTGTCACCTGTCACCTGTCATCTGTCATCTGTCAACTGTCATCTGTCACTTGTCATCTGTCATCTTTCAACTGTCATCTGTCATCTGTCAACTGTTATCTGTCACCTGTCATCTGTCAACTGCCATCTGTCACCAGTCATCTGTCATCTTTCAACTGTCATCTGTCATCTGTCAACTGTCATCTGTCAACTGTCATCTGTCACCTGTCATCTGTCATCTTTCAACTGTCATCTGTCATCTGTCAACTGTCATCTGTCATCTGTCAACAGTCATCTGTCACCTGTCACCTGTCAACTGCCATCTGTCACCTGTCATCTGTCATCTTTCAACTGTCATCTGTCATCTGTCAACTGTCATCTGTCAACTGTCATCTGTCACCTGTCAACCGTCACCTGTCACCTGTCATCTGTCATCTGTCAACTGTCATCTGTCAAATGTCATCTGTCATCTTTCAACTGTCATCTGTCATCTGTCAACTGTCATCTGTCACCTGTCATCTGTCATCTGTCAACTGTCATCTGTCAACTGTCAACTGCAATCTGTCACCTGTCATCTGTCAACTGTCAACTGTCATCTGTCATCTGTCACCTGTTATTTGTCAACTGTCATGTGTCACCTGTCATCTGTCAACTGCCATCTGTCACCTGTCATCTGTCATTTTTCAACTGTCATCTGTCATCTGTCAACTGTTATCTGTTAACTGTCATCTGTCACCTGTCACCTGTCATCTGTCATCTGTCAACTGTCATCTGTCACCTGTCATCTGTCATCTTTCAACTGTCATCTGTCATCTGTCAACTGTCATCTGCACATGTCATCTGTCAACTGTCACCTGTCATCTGTCATCTGTCAATTGCCATCTGTCATCTGTCATCTGTCATCTTTCAACTGTCATCTGTCATCTGTCAACTGTCATCTATCAACTGTCATCTGTCACCTGTCATCTGTCTCCTGTCACCTGTCATCTGTCATCTGTCAACTGTCATCTGTCACCTGTCATCTGTCATCTTTCAACTGTCATCTGTCATCTGTCAACTGTCATCTGTCACCTGTCATCTGTCATCTGTCAACTGTCATTTGTCACCTGTCATCTGTCAACTGTCACCTGTCATCTGTCAACTGTCAACTGTCATCTGTCACCTGTCATCTGTCAACTGTCATCTGTCACCTGTCATTTGTCAACTGTCATCTGTCATCTGTCACCTGTCATCTGTCAACTGTCATCTGTCATCTGTCACCTGTCATCTGTCAACTGTCATCTGTCATCGGTCACCTGTTATTTGTCAACTGTCATCAGTCATCTAACAACTGTCATGTGTCACCTGTCATCTGTCATCTTTCAACTGTCATCTGTCATCTGTCAACTGTCATCTGTCACCTGTCATCTGTCATCTGTCAACTGTCATTTGTCACCTGTCATCTGTCAACTGTCACCTGTCATCTGTCAACTGTCAACTGTCATCTGTCACCTGTCATCTGTCAACTGTCATCTGTCACCTGTCATCTGTCAACTGTCATCTGTCATCTGTCATCTGTAACCTGTCATCTGTCAACTGTCATATGTCACCTGTCATCTGTCATCTGTCAACTGTCATCTGTCACCTGTCATCTGTCAACTGTCATCTGTCATCTGTCACCTGTCATCTGTCAACTGTCATCTGTCACCTGTCATCTGTCAACTGTCATCTGTCATCGGTCACCTGTTATTTGTCAACTGTCATCAGTCATCTAACAACTGTCATGTGTCACCTGTCATGTGTCATCTGTCACCTGTCACCGGCCACCTGTCTACTGTCACCTGTCATCTGTCACCTGTCATCTGTCATCTTTCAACTGTCATCTGTCACCTGTCATTTGTCAACTGTCTACTGTCATCTGTCACCTGTCTTCTGTCATCTTTCAACTGTCATCTGTCAGCTGTCATCTGTCAACTGTCATCTGTCACCTGTAATCTGTCATCTTTCAACTGTCATCTGTCACCTGTCATCTGTCAACTGTCATCTGTCACCTGTCATCTGTCATCTTTCAACTGTCACCCGTCATCTGTCATCTGTCAACTGTCACCTGTCATCTGTCATCTGTCACCTGTTATTTGTCAACTGTCATCAGTCATCTATCAACTGTCATGTGTCACCTGTCACCTGTCATCTATCAACTGTCAGCTGTCATCTGTCAAGTCACCTGTCATTTGTCATATGTCATCTGTCTACCGTCATCTGTCAACTGTCATCTGTCAACTGTCATTTGTCATTTGTCATCTGTCTACCGTCATCTGTCAACTGTCATCTGTCACCTGTCATCTGTCATCTGTCAACTGTCAACTGTCATTTGTCATTTGTCATCTGTCTACCGTCATCTGTCAACTGTCATCTGTCACCTGTCATCTGTCATCTGTCAACTGTCATCTGTCAACTGTCACCCGTCATCTGTCATCTGTCCCCTGTCATCTATCAACTGCCATCTGTCATCTGTCATCAGTCACCTGTCATCTATCAACTGTCATCTGACACCTGTCATCTGCCACCTTTCATCTGTCATCTATCAACTATCATCTATCAACTGTAATCTGTCACCTGTCACCTGTCATCTGTCATCTGTCAACTGTCATCTGTCACTTGTCATCTGTCATCTTTCAACTGTCATCTGTCATCTGTCAACTGTTATCTGTCACCTGTCATCTGTCAACTGCCATCTGTCACCAGTCATCTGTCATCTTTCAACTGTCATCTGTCATCTGTCAACTGTCATCTGTCAACTGTCATCTGTCACCTGTCATCTGTCATCTTTCAACTGTCATCTGTCATCTGTCAACTGTCATCTGTCATCTGTCAACAGTCATCTGTCACCTGTCACCTGTCAACTGCCATCTGTCACCTGTCATCTGTCATCTTTCAACTGTCATCTGTCATCTGTCAACTGTCATCTGTCAACTGTCATCTGTCACCTGTCAACCGTCACCTGTCACCTGTCATCTGTCATCTGTCAACTGTCATCTGTCAAATGTCATCTGTCATCTTTCAACTGTCATCTGTCATCTGTCAACTGTCATCTGTCACCTGTCATCTGTCATCTGTCAACTGTCATCTGTCAACTGTCAACTGCAATCTGTCACCTGTCATCTGTCAACTGTCAACTGTCATCTGTCATCTGTCACCTGTTATTTGTCAACTGTCATGTGTCACCTGTCATCTGTCAACTGCCATCTGTCACCTGTCATCTGTCATTTTTCAACTGTCATCTGTCATCTGTCAACTGTTATCTGTTAACTGTCATCTGTCACCTGTCACCTGTCATCTGTCATCTGTCAACTGTCATCTGTCACCTGTCATCTGTCATCTTTCAACTGTCATCTGTCATCTGTCACCTGTCATCTGTCATCTTTCAACTGTCATCTGACATCTGTCAACTGTCATCTGTTATCTGTCAACTGTCATCTGTCACCTGTCGTCTCTCAACTGCCATCTGTCACCTGTCATCTGTCATCTTTCAACTGTCATCTGTCATCTGTCAACTGTCATCTGTCAACTGTCATCTGTCACCTGTCATCTGTCACCTGTCACCTGTCATCTGTCATCTGTCAACTGTCATCTGTCACCTGTCATCTGTCAACTGTCACCTGTCATCTGTCATCTTTCAACTGTCATCTGTCATCTGTCAACTGTCATCTGTCAACTGTCATCTGTCACCTGTCATCTGTCACCTGTCACCTGTCATCTGTCATCTTTCAACTGTCATCTGTCATCTGTCAACTGTCATCTGTCAACTGTCATCTGTCACCTGTCATCTGTCATCTGTCAACTGTCATCTGTCACCTGTCATCTGTCAACTGTCACCTGTCATCTGTCAACTGTCAACTGCAATCTGTCACCTGTCATCTGTCAACTGTCATATGTCACCTGTCATCTGTCATCTGTCAACTGTCATCTGTCACCTGTCATCTGTCAACTGTCATCTGTCACCTGTCATCTGTCACCTGTTATTTGTCAACTGTCATCAGTCATCTATCAACTGTCATGTGTCACCTGTCATCTGTCATTTGTCACCTGTCACCGGCCACCTGTCTACTGTGACCTGTCATCTGTCATCTTTCAACTGTCATCTGTCATCTGTCAACTGCCATCTGTCACCTGTCATCTGTCATCTGTCAACTGTTATCTGTCAACTGTCATCTGTCACCTGTCACCTGTCATCTGTCATCTGTCGACTGTCATCTGTCACCTGTCATCTGTCATCTTTCAACTGTCATCTGTCACCTGTCATCTGTCATCTTTCAACTGTCATCTGTCAACTGTCACCTGTCATCTGTCAACTGTCAACTGTCATCTGTCACCTGTCATCTGTCAACTGTCATCTGTCACCTGTCATCTGTCAACTGTCATCTGTCATCTGTAACCTGTCATCTGTCAACTGTCATATGTCACCTGTCATCTGTCATCTGTCAACTGTCATCTGTCACCTGTCATCTGTCAACTGTCATCTGTCATCTGTCACCTGTCATCTGTCAACTGTCATCTGTCACCTGTCATCTGTCAACTGTCATCTGTCATCGGTCACCTGTTATTTGTCAACTGTCATCAGTCATCTAACAACTGTCATGTGTCACCTGTCATGTGTCATCTGTCACCTGTCACCGGCCACCTGTCTACTGTCACCTGTCATCTGTCACCTGTCATCTGTCATCTTTCAACTGTCATCTGTCATCTGTCAACTGTCATCTGTCATCTGTCAACTGTCACCTGTCATCTGTCAACTGTCATCTGTCACCTGTCATCTGTCAACTGTCATCTGTCACCTGTCATCTGTCACCTGTCACCTGTCATCTGTCACCTGTCATCTATCAACTGTCATCTGTCAATTGTCATCTATCAACTGTCATCTGTAATCTGTCACCTGTCATCTGTCAACTGTCACCTGTCATCTGTCAACTGTCATCTGTCACCTGTCATCTGTCAACTGTCATCTGTCACCTGTCATCTGTCATCTTTCAACTGTCATCTGTCATCTGTCAATTGTCAACTGTCAACTGTCATCTGTCAACTGTCACCTGTTATCTGTCAACTGTCAACTGTCATCTGTCACCTGTCATGTGTCATCTGTCACCTGTCACCGGCCACCTGTCAACTGTCAACTGTCAACTGTCAACTGTCATCTGTCAACTGTCACCTGTTATCTGTCAACTGTCATCAGTCATCTATCAACTGTCATGTGTCACCTGTCATGTGTCATCTGTCACCTGTCACCGGCCACCTGTCTACTGTCACCTGTCATCTGTCACCTGTCATCTGTCATCTTTCAACTGTCATCTGTCATCTGTCAACTGTCATCTGTCATCTGTCAACTGTCATCTGTCATCTGTCAACTGTCATCTGTCATCTGTCAACTGCCATCTGTCACCTGTCATCTGTCATCTTTCAACTGTCATCTGTCATCTGTCAACTGTTATCTGTCAACTGTCACCTGTCACCTGTCACCTGTCATCTGTCATCTGTCAACTGTCATCTGTCACCTGTCATCTGTCATCTTTCAACTGTCATCTGTCAACTGTCATCTGTCACCTGTCATCTGTCATCTGTCAACTGTCATCTGTCACATGTCATCTGTCAACTGTCACCTGTCATCTGTCATCTGTCAATTGCCATCTGTCATCTGTCATCTGTCATCTTTCAACTGTCATCTGTCATCTGTCAACTGTCATCTGTCAACTGTCATCTGTCACCTGTCATCTGTCTCCTGTCACCTGTCATCTGTCATCTGTCAACTGTCATCTGTCACCTGTCATCTGTCATCTTTCAACTGTCATCTGTCATCTGTCAACTGTCATCTGTCACCTGTCATCTGTCTCCTGTCACCTGTCATCTGTCATCTGTCAACTGTCATCTGTCACCTGTCATCTGTCATCTTTCAACTGTCATCTGTCAACTGTCATCTGTCACCTGTCATCTGTCATCTGTCAACTGTCATCTGTCACATGTCATCTGTCAACTGTCACCTGTCATCTGTCATCTGTCAATTGCCATCTGTCATCTGTCATCTGTCATCTTTAAACTGTCATCTGTCATCTGTCAACTGTCATCTGTCAACTGTCATCTGTCACCTGTCATCTGTCTCCTGTCACCTGTCATCTGTCATCTGTCAACTGTCATCTGTCACCTGTCATCTGTCATCTTTCAACTGTCACCTGTCATCTGTCATCTGTCAACTGTCACCTGTCATCTGTCATCTGTCACCTGTTATTTGTCAACTGTCATCAGTCATCTATCAACTGTCATGTGTCACCTGTCACCTGTCATCTATCAACTGTCAGCTGTCATCTGTCAAGTCACCTGTCATTTGTCATATGTCATCTGTCTACCGTCATCTGTCAACTGTCATCTGTCACCTGTCATTCATCAACTGTCACCTGTCATTTGTCATTTGCCATCTCTCTACCGTCATCTATCATCTGTCAACTGTCAACTGTCATTTGTCATTTGTCATCTGTCTACCGTCGTCTGTCAACTGTCATCTGTCACCTGTCATCTGTCATCTGTCAACTGTCATCTGTCAACTGTCATCCGTCATCTGTCATCTGTCCCCTGTCATCTATCAACTGCCATCTGTCATCTGTCATCAGTCACCTGTCATCTATCAACTGTCATCTGACACCTGTCATCTGCCACCTTTCATCTGTCATCTATCAACTATCATCTATCAACTGTCATCTGTCACCTGTCACCTGTCATCTGTCATCTGTCAACTGTCATCTGTCACTTGTCATCTGTCATCTTTCAACTGTCATCTGTCATCTGTCAACTGTTATCTGTCACCTGTCATCTGTCAACTGCCATCTGTCACCAGTCATCTGTCATCTTTCAACTGTCATCTGTCATCTGTCAACTGTCATCTGTCAACTGTCATCTGTCACCTGTCATCTGTCATCTTTCAACTGTCATCTGTTATCTGTCAACTGTCATCTGTCATCTGTCAACTGTCATCTGTCACCTGTCACCTGTCAACTGCCATCTGTCACCTGTCATCTGTCATCTTTCAACTGTCATCTGTCATCTGTCAACTGTCATCTGTCAACTGTCATCTGTCACCTGTCAACCGTCACCTGTCACCTGTCATCTGTCATCTGTCAACTGTCATCTGTCAAATGTCATCTGTCATCTTTCAACTGTCATCTGTCATCTGTCAACTGTCATCTGTCACCTGTCATCTGTCATCTGTCAACTGTCATCTGTCAACTGTCAACTGCAATCTGTCACCTGTCATCTGTCAACTGTCAACTGTCATCTGTCATCTGTCACCTGTTATTTGTCAACTGTCATGTGTCACCTGTCATCTGTCAACTGCCATCTGTCACCTGTCATCTGTCATTTTTCAACTGTCATCTGTCATCTGTCAACTGTTATCTGTTAACTGTCATCTGTCACCTGTCACCTGTCATCTGTCATCTGTGAACTGTCATCTGTCACCTGTCATCTGTCATCTTTCAACTGTCATCTGTCATCTGTCACCTGTCATCTGTCATCTTTCAACTGTCATCTGACATCTGTCAACTGTCATCTGTTATCTGTCAACTGTCATCTGTCACCTGTCATCTCTCAACTGCCATCTGTCACCTGTCATCTGTCATCTTTCAACTGTCATCTGTCATCTGTCAACTGTCATCTGTCAACTGTCATCTGTCACCTGTCATCTGTCACCTGTCACCTGTCATCTGTCATCTGTCAACTGTCATCTGTCACCTGTCATCTGTCATCTTTCAACTGTCATCTGTCATCTGTCAACTGTCATCTGTCACCTGTCATCTGTCATCTGTCAACTGTCATCTGTCACCTGTCATCTGTCAACTGTCACCTGTCATCTGTCAACTGTCAACTGCAATCTGTCACCTGTCATCTGTCAACTGTCATATGTCACCTGTCATCTGTCATCTGTCAACTGTCATCTGTCACCTGTCATCTGTCAACTGTCATCTGTCACCTGTCATCTGTCACCTGTTATTTGTCAACTGTCATCAGTCATCTATCAACTGTCATGTGTCACCTGTCATCTGTCATTTGTCACCTGTCACCGGCCACCTGTCTACTGTGACCTGTCATCTGTCATCTTTCAACTGTCATCTGTCATCTGTCAACTGTCATCTGTCATCTGTCAACTGTCATCTGTCACCTGTCATCTGTCAACTGCCATCTGTCACCTGTCATCTGTCATCTTTTAACTGTCATCTGTCATCTGTCAACTGTTATCTGTCAACTGTCATCTGTCACCTGTCACCTGTCATCTGTCATCTGTCGACTGTCATCTGTCACCTGTCATCTGTCATCTTTCAACTGTCATCTGTCATCTGTCAACTGTCATCTGCCACCTGTCATCTGTCATCTGTCAACTGTCATCTGTCACCTGTCATCTGTCAACTGTCACCTGTCATCTGTCAACTGTCAACTGTCATCTGTTACCTGTCATCTGTCATCTTTCAACTGTCATCTGTCACCTGTCATCTGTCATCTGTCACCTGTCATCTGTCATCTTTCAACTGTCATCTGTCACCTGTCATCTGTCAACTGTCATATGTCACCTGTCATCTGTCATCTGTCCACTGTCATCTGTCACCTTTCATCTGTCAACTGTCATCTGTCATCTGTCACCTGTCATCCGTCAACTGTCATCTGTCACCTGTCATCTGTCAACTGTCATCTGTCATCTGTCACCTGTTATTTGTCAACTGTCATCAGTCATCTATCAACTGTCATGTGTCACCTGTCGTCTGTCATCTGTCACCTGTCACCGGCCACCTGTCTACTGTCACCTTTCATCTGTCACATGTCATCTGTCATCTTTCAACTGTCATCTGTCATCTGTCAACTGTCACTTGTCATCTGTCAACTGTCACCTGTCATCTGTCAACTGTCATCTGTCACCTGTCATCTGTCAACTGTCATCTGTCAATTGTCATCTGTCACCTGTCATCTGTCAACTGCCATCTGTCACCTGTCATCTGTCATCTGTCAACTGTCATCTGTCAACTGTCATCTGTCACCTGTCATCTGTCACTTGTCACCTTTCATCTGTCAACTGTCATCTGTCATCTGTCACCTGTCATCTGTCAACTGTCATCTGTCACCTGTCATCTGTCAACTGTCATGTGTCATCTGTCACCTGTTATTTGTCAACTGTCATCAGTCATCTATCAACTGTCATGTGTCACCCGTCATCTGTCATCTGTCACCTGTCACCGGCCACCTGTCTACTGTCACCTGTCGTCTGTTACCTGTCATCTGTCATCTTTCAACTGTCATCTGTCATCTGTCAACTGTCATCTGTCATCTCTCAACTTTCACTTGTCATCTGTCAACTGTCATCTGTCACCTGTCATCTGTCAACTGTCATCTTTCAACTGTCATCGGTCACCTGTCATCTGTCAACTGCCATCTGTCACCTGTCATCTGTCATCTGTCAACTGTCATCTGTCAACTGTCATCTGTCACCTGTCATCTGTCACCTGTCACCTGTCATCTGTCATCTGTCACCTGTCATCTGTCACCTGTCACCTGTCATCTGTCATCTGTCAACTGTCATCTGTCAACCGTCATCTGTCATCTTTCAACTGTCATCTGTCATCTGTCAACTGTCATCTGTCACCTGTCATCTGTCATCTGTCAACTGTCATCTGTCACCTGTCATCTGTCAACTGTCACCTGTCATCTGTCAACTGTCAACTGTCATCTGTCACCTGTCATCTGTCAACTGTCATATGTCACCTGTCATCTGTCATCTGTCAACTGTCATCTGTCACCTGTCATCTGTCAACTGTCATCTGTCATCTGTTACCTGTCATCTGTCAACTGTCATCTGTCACCTGTCATCTGTCAACTGTCAACTGTCATCTGTTATCTGTCACCTGTTATTTGTCAACTGTCATCAGTCATCTATCAACTGTTATGTGTCACCTGTCATCTGTCATCTGTCACCTGTCATCTGTTAACTGTCATCTGTCACGTGTCATCTGTCAACTGTCATCTGTCATCTGTCACCTGTTATTTGTCAACCGTCATCAGTCATCTATCAACTGTCATGTGTCACCTGTCATCTGTCATCTGTCACCTGTCATTTGTCAACTGTCAACTGTCATCTGTCACCTGTCATTTGTCATTTGTCATCTCTCTACCGTCATCTATCATCTGTCATCTGTCATCTATCAACTATCATCTATCAACTTTCATCTGTCACCTGTCACCTGTCATCTGTCATCTGTTAACTGTCATCTGTCACCTGTCATCTGTCATCTTTCAACTGTCATCTGTCACCTGTCATCTGTCATCTATCAACTATCATCTATCAACTTTCATCTGTCACCTGTCAGCTGTCATCTGTCATCTGTTAACTGTCATCTGTCACCTGTCATCTGTCATCTTTCAACTGTCATCTGTCATCTGTCATCTGTCAACTGTCATATGTCACCTGTCATCTGTCAACTGCCATCTGTCAACTGTTATCTGTCACCTGTCATCTGTCATCTCTCAACTGCCATCTGTCACCTGTCATCTGTCATCTTTCAACTGTCATCTGTCATCTGTCAACTGTCATCTGTCAACTGTCATCTGTCACCTGTCATCTGTCACCCGTCACCTGTCATCTGTCATCTGTCAACTGTCATCAGTCACCTGTCATCTATCAACTGTCATCTGACACCTGTCATCTGCCACCTGTCATCTATCAACTATCATCTATCAACTGTCATCTGTCACCTGTCACCTGTCATCTGTCATCTGTCAACTGTCATCTGTCATCTGTCATCTTTCAACTGTCATCTGTCATCTGTCAACTGTCATCTGTCACCTGTCATCTGTCAACTGCCATCTGTCACCTGTCATCTGTCATCTTTCAACTGTCATCTGTCATCTGTCAACTGTCATCTGTCAACTGTCATCTGTCACCTGTCATCTGTCAACTGCCATCTGTCACCTGTCATCTGTCATCTTTCAACTGTCAACTGTCATCTGTCACCTGTCATCTGTCAACTGCCATCTGTCACCTGTCATCTGTCATCTTTCAACTGTCATCTGTCATCTGTCAACTCTCATCTGTCACCTGTCATCTGTCAACTGCCATCTGTCACCTGTCATCTGTCATCTTTCAACTGTCATCTGTCATCTGTCAACTGTCATCTGTCATCTGTCATCTGTCAACTGTCACTGTCAACTATCATCTGTCACCTGTCATCTTACACCTGTCACCTGTCATCTGTCATCTGTCAACTGTCATCTGTCACCTGTCATCTGTCATCTTTCAACTGTCATCTGTCATCTGTCAACTGTCATCTGTCACCTGTCATCTGTCATCTGTCAACTGTCATCTGTCACCTGTCATTTGTCAACTGTCATCTGTCAACTGTCATCTGTCACCTGTCATCTGTCACCTGTCATCTGTCAACTGTCATATGTCACCTGTCATCTGTCATCTGTCAACTGTCATCTGTCACCTGTCATCTGTCAACTGTCATCTGTCATATGTCACCTGTCATCTGTCAACTGTCATCTGTCATCTGTCATCTGTCAACTGTCATTTGTCATCTGTTACCTGTTATTTGTCAACTGTCATCAGTCATCTATCAACTGTCATGTGTCACCTGTTATCTGTCATCTGTCACCTGTCACCGGCCACCTGTCTACTGTCACCTGTCATCTGTCACCTGTCATCTGTCATCTTTCAACTGTCATCTGTCATCTGTCAACTGTCATCTGTCATTTCTCAACTGTCACCTGTCATCTGTCAACTGTCATCTGTCACCTGTCATCTGTCATCTTTCAACTGTCATCTGTCATCTGTCAACTGTCATCTGTCATTTCTCAACTGTCACCTGTCATCTGTCAACTGTCATCTGTCACCTGTCATCTGTCAACTGTCAACTGTCATCTGTCACCTGTCATATGTCATCTTTCAACTGTCATCTGTCATCTTTCAACTGTCATCTGTTACCTGTCATCTGTCATCTGTCACCTGTCATCTGTCATCTTTCAACTGTCATCTGTCACCTGTCATCTGTCAACAGTCATATGTCACCTGTTATCTGTCATCTGTCAACTGTCATCTGTCACCTTTCATCTGTCAACTGTCATCTGTCATCTGTCACCTGTCATCTGTCAACTGTCATCTGTCACCTGTCATCTGTCAACTGTCATCTGTCATCTGTCACCTGTTATTTGTCAACTGTCATCAGTCATCTATCAACTGTCATGTGTCACCTGTCATCTGTCATCTGTCACCTGTCACCGGCCACCTGTCTACTGTCACCTGTCGTCTGTCACCTGTCATCTGTCATCTTTCAACTGTCATCTGTCATCTGTCAACTGTCATCTGTCATCTCTCAACTTTCACTTGTCATCTGTCAACTGTCATCTGTCACCTGTCATCTGTCAACTGTCATCTTTCAACTGTCATCTGTCACCTGTCATCTGTCAACTGCCATCTGTCACCTGTCATCTGTCATCTGTCAACTGTCATCTGTCAACTGTCATCTGTCACCTGTCATCTGTCACCTGTCACCTGTCATCTGTCATCTGTCACCTGTCATCTGTCACCTGTCACCTGTCATCTGTCATCTGTCAACTGTCATCTGTCAACCGTCATCTGTCATCTTTCAACTGTCATCTGTCATCTGTCAACTGTCATCTGTCACCTGTCATCTGTCATCTGTCAACTGTCATCTGTCACCTGTCATCTGTCAACTGTCACCTGTCATCTGTCAACTGTCAACTGTCATCTGTCACCTGTCATCTGTCAACTGTCATCTGTCAACTGTCATCTGTCAACTGTCACTGTCAACTGTCATCTGTCACCTGTCATCTGTCACCTGTCATCTGTCATCTTTCAACTGTCATCTATCATCTGTCAACTGTCATCTGTCACCTGTCACCTGTCAACTGCCATCTGTCACCTGTCATCTGTCATCTTTCAACTGTCATCTGTCATCTGTCATCTGTCATCTTTCAACTGTCATCTGTCACCTGTCATCTGTCACCTGTCATCTGTCATCTGTCAACTGTCATCTGCCAACTGTCATCTGTCACCTGTCATCTGTCACCTGTCACCTGTCATCTGTCATCTGTCACCTGTCATCTGTCACCTGTCACCTGTCATCTGTCATCTGTCAACTGTCATCTGTCAACCGTCATCTGTCATCTTTCAACTGTCATCTGTCATCTGTCAACTGTCATCTGTCACCTGTCATCTGTCATCTGTCAACTGTCATCTGTCACCTGTCATCTGTCAACTGTCACCTGTCATCTGTCAACTGTCAACTGTCATCTGTCACCTGTCATCTGTCAACTGTCATATGTCACCTGTCATCTGTCATCTGTCAACTGTCATCTGTCACCTGTCATCTGTCAACTGTCATCTGTCATCTGTTACCTGTCATCTGTCAACTGTCATCTGTCACCTGTCATCTGTCAACTGTCAACTGTCATCTGTTATCTGTCACCTGTTATTTGTCAACTGTCATCAGTCATCTATCAACTGTTATGTGTCACCTGTCATCTGTCATCTGTCACCTGTCATCTGTTAACTGTCATCTGTCACGTGTCATCTGTCAACTGTCATCTGTCATCTGTCACCTGTTATTTGTCAACTGTCATCAGTCATCTATCAACTGTCATGTGTCACCTGTCATCTGTCATCTGTCACCTGTCATTTGTCAACTGTCAACTGTCATCTGTCACCTGTCATTTGTCATTTGTCATCTCTCTACCGTCATCTATCATCTGTCATCTGTCATCTATCAACTATCATCTATCAACTTTCATCTGTCACCTGTCACCTGTCATCTGTCATCTGTTAACTGTCATCTGTCACCTGTCATCTGTCATTTTTCAACTGTCATCTGTCACCTGTCATCTGTCATCTATCAACTATCATCTATCAACTTTCATCTGTCACCTGTCAGCTGTCATCTGTCATCTGTTAACTGTCATCTGTCACCTGTCATCTGTCATCTTTCAACTGTCATCTGTCATCTGTCATCTGTCAACTGTCATATGTCACCTGTCATCTGTCAACTGCCATCTGTCAACTGTTATCTGTCACCTGTCATCTGTCATCTCTCAACTGCCATCTGTCACCTGTCATCTGTCATCTTTCAACTGTCATCTGTCATCTGTCAACTGTCATCTGTCAACTGTCATCTGTCACCTGTCATCTGTCACCCGTCACCTGTCATCTGTCATCTGTCAACTGTCATCAGTCACCTGTCATCTATCAACTGTCATCTGACACCTGTCATCTGCCACCTGTCATCTATCAACTATCATCTATCAACTGTCATCTGTCACCTGTCACCTGTCATCTGTCATCTGTCAACTGTCATCTGTCATCTGTCATCTTTCAACTGTCATCTGTCATCTGTCAACTGTCATCTGTCACCTGTCATCTGTCAACTGCCATCTGTCACCTGTCATCTGTCATCTTTCAACTGTCATCTGTCATCTGTCAACTGTCATCTGTCAACTGTCATCTGTCACCTGTCATCTGTCAACTGCCATCTGTCACCTGTCATCTGTCATCTTTCAACTGTCAACTGTCATCTGTCACCTGTCATCTGTCAACTGCCATCTGTCACCTGTCATCTGTCATCTTTCAACTGTCATCTGTCATCTGTAAACTCTCATCTGTCACCTGTCATCTGTCAACTGCCATCTGTCACCTGTCATCTGTCATCTTTCAACTGTCATCTGTCATCTGTCAACTGTCATCTGTCATCTGTCATCTGTCAACTGTCACTGTCAACTATCATCTGTCACCTGTCATCTTACACCTGTCACCTGTCATCTGTCATCTGTCAACTGTCATCTGTCACCTGTCATCTGTCATCTTTCAACTGTCATCTGTCATCTGTCAACTGTCATCTGTCACCTGTCATCTGTCATCTGTCAACTGTCATCTGTCACCTGTCATTTGTCAACTGTCATCTGTCAACTGTCAACTGTCATCTGTCACCTGTCATCTGTCACCTGTCATCTGTCAACTGTCATATGTCACCTGTCATCTGTCATCTGTCAACTGTCATCTGTCACCTGTCATCTGTCAACTGTCATCTGTCATATGTCACCTGTCATCTGTCAACTGTCATCTGTCATCTGTCATCTGTCAACTGTCATTTTTCATCTGTTACCTGTTATTTGTCAACTGTCATCAGTCATCTATCAACTGTCATGTGTCACCTGTTATCTGTCATCTGTCACCTGTCACCGGCCACCTGTCTACTGTCACCTGTCATCTGTCACCTGTCATCTGTCATCTTTCAACTGTCATCTGTCATCTGTCAACTGTCATCTGTCATTTCTCAACTGTCACCTGTCATCTGTCAACTGTCATCTGTCACCTGTCATCTGTCATCTTTCAACTGTCATCTGTCATCTGTCAACTGTCATCTGTCATTTCTCAACTGTCACCTGTCATCTGTCAACTGTCATCTGTCACCTGTCATCTGTCAACTGTCAACTGTCATCTGTCACCTGTCATATGTCATCTTTCAACTGTCATCTGTCATCTTTCAACTGTCATCTGTTACCTGTCATCTGTCATCTGTCACCTGTCATCTGTCATCTTTCAACTGTCATCTGTCACCTGTCATCTGTCAACAGTCATATGTCACCTGTTATCTGTCATCTGTCAACTGTCATCTGTCACCTTTCATCTGTCAACTGTCATCTGTCATCTGTCACCTGTCATCTGTCAACTGTCATCTGTCACCTGTCATCTGTCAACTGTCATCTGTCATCTGTCACCTGTTATTTGTCAACTGTCATCAGTCATCTATCAACTGTCATGTGTCACCTGTCATCTGTCATCTGTCACCTGTCACCGGCCACCTGTCTACTGTCACCTGTCGTCTGTCACCTGTCATCTGTCATCTTTCAACTGTCATCTGTCATCTGTCAACTGTCATCTGTCATCTCTCAACTTTCACTTGTCATCTGTCAACTGTCATCTGTCACCTGTCATCTGTCAACTGTCATCTTTCAACTGTCATCTGTCACCTGTCATCTGTCAACTGCCATCTGTCACCTGTCATCTGTCATCTGTCAACTGTCATCTGTCAACTGTCATCTGTCACCTGTCATCTGTCACCTGTCACCTGTCATCTGTCATCTGTCACCTGTCATCTGTCACCTGTCACCTGTCATCTGTCATCTGTCAACTGTCATCTGTCAACCGTCATCTGTCATCTTTCAACTGTCATCTGTCATCTGTCAACTGTCATCTGTCACCTGTCATCTGTCATCTGTCAACTGTCATCTGTCACATGTCATCTGTCAACTGTCACCTGTCATCTGTCAACTGTCAACTGTCATCTGTCACCTGTCATCTGTCAACTGTCATCTGTCAACTGTCATCTGTCAACTGTCATTGTCAACTGTCATCTGTCACCTGTCATCTGTCACCTGTCATCTGTCATCTTTCAACTGTCATCTGTCATCTGTCAACTGTCATCTGTCACCTGTCATCTGTCAACTGCCATCTGTCACCTGTCATCTGTCATCTTTCAACTGTCATCTGTCATCTGTCATCTGTCATCTTTCAACTGTCATCTGTCATCTGTCAACTGTCATCTGTCACCTGTCATCTGTCATCTGTCAACTGTCATCTGTCACCTGTCATCTGTCAACTGCCATCTGTCACCTGTCATCTGTCATCTTTCAACTGTCATCTGTCAACTGTCATCTGTCATTTCTCAACTGTCACCTGTCATCTGTCAACTGTCATCTGTCACCTGTCATCTGTCAGCTGTCAACTTTCATCTGTCACCTGTCATATGTCATCTTTCAACTGTCATCTGTCATCTGTCAACTGTCAACTGTCAACTGTCATCTGTCATCTTTTAACTGTCATCTGTCATCTGTCAACTGTCACCTGTCATCTGTCAACTGTCATCTGTCATCTGTCATCTGTCAATTGCCATCTGTCATCTGTCATCTGTCATCTTTCAACTGTCATCTGTCATCTGTCAACTGTCAACTGTCACCTGTCATCTGTCTCCTGTCACCTGTCATCTGTCATCTGTCAACTGTCATCTGTCACCTGTCACCTGTCATCTTTCAACTGTCATCTGTCATCTGTCAACTGTCATCTGTCACCTGTCATCTGTCATCTGTCAACTGTCATTTGTCACATGTCATCTGTCAACTGTCACCTGTCATCTGTCAACTGTAAACTGTCATCTAACACCTGTCATCTGTCAACTGTCATATGTCACCTGTCATCTGTCATCTGTCAACTGTCATCTGTCACCTGTCATCTGTCAACTGTCATCTGTCATCTGTCACCTGTCATCTGTCAACTGTCATCTGTCACCTGTCATCTGTCAACTGTCATCTGTCATCTGTCACCTGTTATTTGTCAACTGTCATCAGTCATCTATCAACTGTCATGTGTCACCTGTCATGTGTCATCTGTCACCTGTCACCGGCCACCTGTCTACTGTCACCTGTCATCTGTCACCTGTCATCTGTCATCTTTCAACTGTCATCTGTCATCTGTCAACTGTCATCTGTCATCTGTCAACTGTCATCTGTCATCTGTCAACTGTCATCTGTCATCTGTCAACTGCCATCTGTCACCTGTCATCTGTCATCTTTCAACTGTCATCTGTCATCTGTCAACTGTTATCTGTCAACTGTCACCTGTCACCTGTCACCTGTCATCTGTCATCTGTTAACTGTCATCTGTCACCTGTAATCTGTCATCTTTCAACTGTCATCTGTCAACTGTCATCTGTCACCTGTCATCTGTCATCTGTCAACTGTCATCTTTCACATGTCATCTGTCAACTGTCACCTGTCATCTGTCAACTGTCAACTTTCATGTGTCACCTGTCATCTGTCATCTTTCAACTGTCATCTGTTACCTGTCATCTGTCATCAGTCACCTGTCATCTGTCATCTTTCAACTGTCATCTGTCACCTGTCATCTGTCAACAGTCATATGTCACCTGTCATCTGTCATCAGTCAACTGTCATCTGTCACCTTTCATCTGTCAACTGTCATCTGTCATCTGTCACCTATCATCTGTCAACTGTCATCTGTCACCTGTCATCTGTCAACTGTCATGTGTCATCTGTCACCTGTTATTTGTCAACTGTCATCAGTCATCTATCAACTGTCATGTGTCACCCGTCATCTGTCATCTGTCACCTGTCACCGGCCACCTGTCTACTGTCACCTGTCGTCTGTCACCTGTCATCTGTCATCTTTCAACTGTCATCTGTCATCTGTCAACTGTCATCTGTCATCTCTCAACTTTCACTTGTCATCTGTCAACTGTCATCTGTCACCTGTCATCTGTCAACTGTCATCTTTCAACTGTCATCGGTCACCTGTCATCTGTCAACTGCCATCTGTCACCTGCCATCTGTCATCTGTCAACTGTCATCTGTCAACTGTCATCTGTCACCTGTCATCTGTCACCTGTCACCTGTCACCTGTCATCTGTCACCTGTCATCTGTCACCTGTCACCTGTCATCTGTCATCTGTCAACTGTCATCTGTCAACCGTCATCTGTCATCTTTCAACTGTCATCTGTCATCTGTCAACTGTCATCTGTCACCTGTCATCTGTCATCTGTCAACTGTCATCTGTCACCTGTCATCTGTCAACTGTCACCTGTCATCTGTCAACTGTCAACTGTCATCTGTCACCTGTCATCTGTCAACTGTCATATGTCACCTGTCATCTGTCATCTGTCAACTGTCATCTGTCACCTGTCATCTGTCAACTGTCATCTGTCATCTGTTACCTGTCATCTGTCAACTGTCATCTGTCACCTGTCATCTGTCAACTGTCAACTGTCATCTGTTATCTGTCACCTGTTATTTGTCAACTGTCATCAGTCATCTATCAACTGTTATGAGTCACCTGTCATCTGTCATCTGTCACCTGTCATCTGTTAACTGTCATCTGTCACGTGTCATCTGTCAACTGTCATCTGTCATCTGTCACCTGTTATTTGTCAACTGTCATCAGTCATCTATCAACTGTCATGTGTCACCTGTCATCTGTCATCTGTCACCTGTCATTTGTCAACTGTCAACTGTCATCTGTCACCTGTCATTTGTCATTTGTCATCTCTCTACCGTCATTTATCATCTGTCATCTGTCATCTATCAACTCTCATCTATCAACTTTCATCTGTCACCTGTCACCTGTCATCTGTCATCTGTTAACTGTCATCTGTCACCTGTCATCTGTCATTTTTCAACTGTCATCTGTCACCTGTCATCTGTCATCTATCAACTATCATCTATCAACTTTCATCTGTCACCTGTCAGCTGTCATCTGTCATCTGTTAACTGTCATCTGTCACCTGTCATCTGTCATCTTTCAACTGTCATCTGTCATCTGTCAACTGTCATATGTCACCTGTCATCTGTCAACTGCCATCTGTCAACTGTTATCTGTCACCTGTCATCTGTCATCTCTCAACTGCCATCTGTCACCTGTCATCTGTCATCTTTCAACTGTCATCTGTCATCTGTCAACTGTCATCTGTCAACTGTCATCTGTCACCTGTCATCTGTCACCCGTCACCTGTCATCTGTCATCTGTCAACTGTCATCAGTCACCTGTCATCTATCAACTGTCATCTGACACCTGTCATCTGCCACCTGTCATCTATCAACTATCATCTATCAACTGTCATCTGTCACCTGTCACCTGTCATCTGTCATCTGTCAACTGTCATCTGTCATCTGTCATCTTTCAACTGTCATCTGTCATCTGTCAACTGTCATCTGTCACCTGTCATCTGTCAACTGCCATCTGTCACCTGTCATCTGTCATCTTTCAACTGTCATCTGTCATCTGTCAACTGTCATCTGTCAACTGTCATCTGTCACCTGTCATCTGTCAACTGCCATCTGTCACCTGTCATCTGTCATCTTTCAACTGTCAACTGTCATCTGTCACCTGTCATCTGTCAACTGCCATCTGTCACCTGTCATCTGTCATCTTTCAACTGTCATCTGTCATCTGTCAACTCTCATCTGTCACCTGTCATCTGTCAACTGCCATCTGTCACCTGTCATCTGTCATCTTTCAACTGTCATCTGTCATCTGTCAACTGTCATCTGTCAACTGTCATCTGTCAACTGTCACTGTCAACTGTCATCTGTCAACTGTCATCTGTCAACTGTCATCTGTCAACTGTCATCTGTCACCTGTCATCTGTCACCCGTCACCTGTCATCTGTCATCTGTCAACTGTCATCAGTCACCTGTCATCTATCAACTGTCATCTGACACCTGCCATCTGTCACCTGTCATCTGTCATCTTTCAACTGTCAACTGTCATCTGTCACCTGTCATCTGTCAACTGCCATCTGTCACCTGTCATCTGTCATCTTTCAACTGTCATCTGTCATCTGTCAACTCTCATCTGTCACCTGTCATCTGTCAACTGCCATCTGTCACCTGTCATCTGTCATCTTTCAACTGTCATCTGTCATCTGTCAACTGTCATCTGTCAACTGTCATCTGTCAACTGTCATCTGTCACCTGTCATCTGTCACCCGTCACCTGTCATCTGTCATCTGTCAACTGTCATCAGTCACCTGTCATCTATCAACTGTCATCTGACACCTGTCATCTGCCACCTGTCATCTATCAACTATCATCTATCAACTGTCATCTGTCACCTGTCACCTGTCATCTGTCATCTGTCAACTGTCATCTGTCATCTGTCATCTTTCAACTGTCATCTGTCATCTGTCAACTGTCATCTGTCACCTGTCATCTGTCAACTGCCATCTGTCACCTGTCATCTGTCATCTTTCAACTGTCATCTGTCATCTGTCAACTGTCATCTGTCAACTGTCATCTGTCACCTGTCATCTGTCAACTGCCATCTGTCACCTGTCATCTGTCATCTTTCAACTGTCAACTGTCATCTGTCACCTGTCATCTGTCAACTGCCATCTGTCACCTGTCATCTGTCATCTTTCAACTGTCATCTGTCATCTGTAAACTCTCATCTGTCACCTGTCATCTGTCAACTGCCATCTGTCACCTGTCATCTGTCATCTTTCAACTGTCATCTGTCATCTGTCAACTGTCATCTGTCATCTGTCATCTGTCAACTGTCACTGTCAACTATCATCTGTCACCTGTCATCTTACACCTGTCACCTGTCATCTGTCATCTGTCAACTGTCATCTGTCACCTGTCATCTGTCATCTTTCAACTGTCATCTGTCATCTGTCAACTGTCATCTGTCACCTGTCATCTGTCATCTGTCAACTGTCATCTGTCACCTGTCATTTGTCAACTGTCATCTGTCAACTGTCAACTGTCATCTGTCACCTGTCATCTGTCACCTGTCATCTGTCAACTGTCATATGTCACCTGTCATCTGTCATCTGTCAACTGTCATCTGTCACCTGTCATCTGTCAACTGTCATCTGTCATATGTCACCTGTCATCTGTCAACTGTCATCTGTCATCTGTCATCTGTCAACTGTCATTTTTCATCTGTTACCTGTTATTTGTCAACTGTCATCAGTCATCTATCAACTGTCATGTGTCACCTGTTATCTGTCATCTGTCACCTGTCACCGGCCACCTGTCTACTGTCACCTGTCATCTGTCACCTGTCATCTGTCATCTTTCAACTGTCATCTGTCATCTGTCAACTGTCATCTGTCATTTCTCAACTGTCACCTGTCATCTGTCAACTGTCATCTGTCACCTGTCATCTGTCATCTGTCATCTGTCAACTGTCATCTGTCACCTGTCATCTGTCAACTGTCAACTGTCATCTGTCACCTGTCATATGTCATCTTTCAACTGTCATCTGTCATCTTTCAACTGTCATCTGTTACCTGTCATCTGTCATCTGTCACCTGTCATCTGTCATCTTTCAACTGTCATCTGTCACCTGTCATCTGTCAACAGTCATATGTCACCTGTTATCTGTCATCTGTCAACTGTCATCTGTCACCTTTCATCTGTCAACTGTCATCTGTCATCTGTCACCTGTCATCTGTCAACTGTCATCTGTCACCTGTCATCTGTCAACTGTCATCTGTCATCTGTCACCTGTTATTTGTCAACTGTCATCAGTCATCTATCAACTGTCATGTGTCACCTGTCATCTGTCATCTGTCACCTGTCACCGGCCACCTGTCTACTGTCACCTGTCGTCTGTCACCTGTCATCTGTCATCTTTCAACTGTCATCTGTCATCTGTCAACTGTCATCTGTCATCTCTCAACTTTCACTTGTCATCTGTCAACTGTCATCTGTCACCTGTCATCTGTCAACTGTCATCTTTCAACTGTCATCTGTCACCTGTCATCTGTCAACTGCCATCTGTCACCTGTCATCTGTCATCTGTCAACTGTCATCTGTCAACTGTCATCTGTCACCTGTCATCTGTCACCTGTCACCTGTCATCTGTCATCTGTCACCTGTCATCTGTCACCTGTCACCTGTCATCTGTCATCTGTCAACTGTCATCTGTCAACCGTCATCTGTCATCTTTCAACTGTCATCTGTCATCTGTCAACTGTCATCTGTCACCTGTCATCTGTCATCTGTCAACTGTCATCTGTCACATGTCATCTGTCAACTGTCACCTGTCATCTGTCAACTGTCAACTGTCATCTGTCACCTGTCATCTGTCAACTGTCATCTGTCAACTGTCATCTGTCAACTGTCATTGTCAACTGTCATCTGTCACCTGTCATCTGTCACCTGTCATCTGTCATCTTTCAACTGTCATCTGTCATCTGTCAACTGTCATCTGTCACCTGTCATCTGTCAACTGCCATCTGTCACCTGTCATCTGTCATCTTTCAACTGTCATCTGTCATCTGTCATCTGTCATCTTTCAACTGTCATCTGTCATCTGTCAACTGTCATCTGTCACCTGTCATCTGTCATCTGTCAACTGTCATCTGTCACCTGTCATCTGTCAACTGCCATCTGTCACCTGTCATCTGTCATCTTTCAACTGTCATCTGTCAACTGTCATCTGTCATTTCTCAACTGTCACCTGTCATCTGTCAACTGTCATCTGTCACCTGTCATCTGTCAGCTGTCAACTGTCATCTGTCACCTGTCATATGTCATCTTTCAACTGTCATCTGTCATCTGTCAACTGTCAACTGTCAACTGTCATCTGTCATCTTTTAACTGTCATCTGTCATCTGTCAACTGTCACCTGTCATCTGTCAACTGTCATCTGTCATCTGTCATCTGTCAATTGCCATCTGTCATCTGTCATCTGTCATCTTTCAACTGTCATCTGTCATCTGTCAACTGTCAACTGTCACCTGTCATCTGTCTCCTGTCACCTGTCATCTGTCATCTGTCAACTGTCATCTGTCACCTGTCACCTGTCATCTTTCAACTGTCATCTGTCATCTGTCAACTGTCATCTGTCACCTGTCATCTGTCATCTGTCAACTGTCATTTGTCACATGTCATCTGTCAACTGTCACCTGTCATCTGTCAACTGTAAACTGTCATCTAACACCTGTCATCTGTCAACTGTCATATGTCACCTGTCATCTGTCATCTGTCAACTGTCATCTGTCACCTGTCATCTGTCAACTGTCATCTGTCATCTGTCACCTGTCATCTGTCAACTGTCATCTGTCACCTGTCATCTGTCAACTGTCATCTGTCATCTGTCACCTGTTATTTGTCAACTGTCATCAGTCATCTATCAACTGTCATGTGTCACCTGTCATGTGTCATCTGTCACCTGTCACCGGCCACCTGTCTACTGTCACCTGTCATCTGTCACCTGTCATCTGTCATCTTTCAACTGTCATCTGTCATCTGTCAACTGTCATCTGTCATCTGTCAACTGTCATCTGTCATCTGTCAACTGTCATCTGTCATCTGTCAACTGCCATCTGTCACCTGTCATCTGTCATCTTTCAACTGTCATCTGTCATCTGTCAACTGTTATCTGTCAACTGTCACCTGTCACCTGTCACCTGTCATCTGTCATCTGTTAACTGTCATCTGTCACCTGTAATCTGTCATCTTTCAACTGTCATCTGTCAACTGTCATCTGTCACCTGTCATCTGTCATCTGTCAACTGTCATCTTTCACATGTCATCTGTCAACTGTCACCTGTCATCTGTCAACTGTCAACTTTCATGTGTCACCTGTCATCTGTCATCTTTCAACTGTCATCTGTTACCTGTCATCTGTCATCAGTCACCTGTCATCTGTCATCTTTCAACTGTCATCTGTCACCTGTCATCTGTCAACAGTCATATGTCACCTGTCATCTGTCATCAGTCAACTGTCATCTGTCACCTTTCATCTGTCAACTGTCATCTGTCATCTGTCACCTATCATCTGTCAACTGTCATCTGTCACCTGTCATCTGTCAACTGTCATGTGTCATCTGTCACCTGTTATTTGTCAACTGTCATCAGTCATCTATCAACTGTCATGTGTCACCCGTCATCTGTCATCTGTCACCTGTCACCGGCCACCTGTCTACTGTCACCTGTCGTCTGTCACCTGTCATCTGTCATCTTTCAACTGTCATCTGTCATCTGTCAACTGTCATCTGTCATCTCTCAACTTTCACTTGTCATCTGTCAACTGTCATCTGTCACCTGTCATCTGTCAACTGTCATCTTTCAACTGTCATCGGTCACCTGTCATCTGTCAACTGCCATCTGTCACCTGCCATCTGTCATCTGTCAACTGTCATCTGTCAACTGTCATCTGTCACCTGTCATCTGTCACCTGTCACCTGTCACCTGTCATCTGTCACCTGTCATCTGTCACCTGTCACCTGTCATCTGTCATCTGTCAACTGTCATCTGTCAACCGTCATCTGTCATCTTTCAACTGTCATCTGTCATCTGTCAACTGTCATCTGTCACCTGTCATCTGTCATCTGTCAACTGTCATCTGTCACCTGTCATCTGTCAACTGTCACCTGTCATCTGTCAACTGTCAACTGTCATCTGTCACCTGTCATCTGTCAACTGTCATATGTCACCTGTCATCTGTCATCTGTCAACTGTCATCTGTCACCTGTCATCTGTCAACTGTCATCTGTCATCTGTTACCTGTCATCTGTCAACTGTCATCTGTCACCTGTCATCTGTCAACTGTCAACTGTCATCTGTTATCTGTCACCTGTTATTTGTCAACTGTCATCAGTCATCTATCAACTGTTATGAGTCACCTGTCATCTGTCATCTGTCACCTGTCATCTGTTAACTGTCATCTGTCACGTGTCATCTGTCAACTGTCATCTGTCATCTGTCACCTGTTATTTGTCAACTGTCATCAGTCATCTATCAACTGTCATGTGTCACCTGTCATCTGTCATCTGTCACCTGTCATTTGTCAACTGTCAACTGTCATCTGTCACCTGTCATTTGTCATTTGTCATCTCTCTACCGTCATTTATCATCTGTCATCTGTCATCTATCAACTCTCATCTATCAACTTTCATCTGTCACCTGTCACCTGTCATCTGTCATCTGTTAACTGTCATCTGTCACCTGTCATCTGTCATTTTTCAACTGTCATCTGTCACCTGTCATCTGTCATCTATCAACTATCATCTATCAACTTTCATCTGTCACCTGTCAGCTGTCATCTGTCATCTGTTAACTGTCATCTGTCACCTGTCATCTGTCATCTTTCAACTGTCATCTGTCATCTGTCAACTGTCATATGTCACCTGTCATCTGTCAACTGCCATCTGTCAACTGTTATCTGTCACCTGTCATCTGTCATCTCTCAACTGCCATCTGTCACCTGTCATCTGTCATCTTTCAACTGTCATCTGTCATCTGTCAACTGTCATCTGTCAACTGTCATCTGTCACCTGTCATCTGTCACCCGTCACCTGTCATCTGTCATCTGTCAACTGTCATCAGTCACCTGTCATCTATCAACTGTCATCTGACACCTGTCATCTGCCACCTGTCATCTATCAACTATCATCTATCAACTGTCATCTGTCACCTGTCACCTGTCATCTGTCATCTGTCAACTGTCATCTGTCATCTGTCATCTTTCAACTGTCATCTGTCATCTGTCAACTGTCATCTGTCACCTGTCATCTGTCAACTGCCATCTGTCACCTGTCATCTGTCATCTTTCAACTGTCATCTGTCATCTGTCAACTGTCATCTGTCAACTGTCATCTGTCACCTGTCATCTGTCAACTGCCATCTGTCACCTGTCATCTGTCATCTTTCAACTGTCAACTGTCATCTGTCACCTGTCATCTGTCAACTGCCATCTGTCACCTGTCATCTGTCATCTTTCAACTGTCATCTGTCATCTGTCAACTCTCATCTGTCACCTGTCATCTGTCAACTGCCATCTGTCACCTGTCATCTGTCATCTTTCAACTGTCATCTGTCATCTGTCAACTGTCATCTGTCAACTGTCATCTGTCAACTGTCACTGTCAACTATCATCTGTCACCTGTCATCTGTCACCTGTCACCTGTCATCTGTCATCTGTCAACTGTCATCTGTCACCTGTCATCTGTCATCTTTCAACTGTCATCTGTCATCTGTCAACTGTCATCTGTCACCTGTCATCTGTCATCTGTCAACTGTCATCTGTCACCTGTCATTTGTCAACTGTCATCTGTCAACTGTCAACTGTCATCTGTCACCTGTCATCTGTCACCTGTCATTTGTCAACTGCCATATGTCACCTGTCATCCGTCATCTGTCAACTGTCATCTGTCACCTGTCATCTGTCAACTGTCATCTGTCATATGTCACCTGTCATCTGTCAACTGTCATCTGTCATCTGTCATCTGTCAACTGTCATTTGTCATCTGTCACCTGTTATTTGTCAACTGTCATCAGTCAATTATCAACTGTCATGTGTCACCTGCTATCTGTCATCTGTCACCTGTCACCGGCCACCTGTCTACTGTCACCTGTCATCTGTCACCTGTCATCTGTCATCTTTCAACTGTCATCTGTCATCTGTCAACTGTCATCTGTCATTTCTCAACTGTCACCTGTCATCTGTCAACTGTCATCTGTCACCTGTCATCTGTCATCTTTCAACTGTCATCTGTCATCTGTCAACTGTCATCTGTCATTTCTCAACTGTCACCTGTCATCTGTCAACTGTCATCTGTCACCTGTCATCTGTCAACTGTCAACTGTCATCTGTCACCTGTCATATGTCATCTTTCAACTGTCATCTGTCATCTTTCAACTGTCATCTGTTACCTGTCATCTGTCATCTGTCACCTGTCATCTGTCATCTTTCAACTGTCATCTGTCACCTGTCATCTGTCAACAGTCATATGTCACCTGTCATCTGTCATCTGTCAACTGTCATCTGTCACCTTTCATCTGTCAACTGTCATCTGTCATCTGTCACCTGTCATCTGTCAACTGTCATCTGTCACCTGTCATCTGTCAACTGTCATCTGTCATCTGTCACCTGTTATTTGTCAACTGTCATCAGTCATCTATGAACTGTCATGTGTCACCTGTCATCTGTCATCTGTCACCTGTCACCGGCCACCTGTCTACTGTCACCTGTCGTCTGTCACCTGTCATCTGTCATCTTTCAACTGTCATCTGTCATCTGTCAACTGTCATCTGTCATCTCTCAACTTTCACTTGTCATCTGTCAACTGTCATCTGTCACCTGTCATCTGTCAACTGTCATCTTTCAACTGTCATCTGTCACCTGTCATCTGTCAACTGCCATCTGTCACCTGTCATCTGTCATCTGTCAACTGTCATCTGTCAACTGTCATCTGTCACCTGTCATCTGTCACCTGTCACCTGTCATCTGTCATCTGTCACCTGTCATCTGTCACCTGTCACCTGTCATCTGTCATCTGTCAACTGTCATCTGTCAACCGTCATCTGTCATCTTTCAACTGTCATCTGTCATCTGTCAACTGTCATCTGTCACCTGTCATCTGTCATCTGTCAACTGTCATCTGTCAACTGCCATCTGTCACCTGTCATCTGTCATCTGTCAACTGTCATCTGTCAACTGTCATCTGTCACCTGTCATCTGTCACCTGTCACCTGTCATCTGTCATCTGTCACCTGTCATCTGTCACCTGTCACCTGTCATCTGTCATCTGTCAACTGTCATCTGTCAACCGTCATCTGTCATCTTTCAACTGTCATCTGTCATCTGTCAACTGTCATCTGTCACCTGTCATCTGTCATCTGTCAACTGTCATCTGTCACCTGTCATCTGTCAACTGTCACCTGTCATCTGTCAACTGTCAACTGTCATCTGTCACCTGTCATCTGTCAACTGTCATATGTCACCTGTCATCTGTCATCTGTCAACTGTCATCTGTCACCTGTCATCTGTCAACTGTCATCTGTCATCTGTTACCTGTCATCTGTCAACTGTCATCTGTCACCTGTCATCTGTCAACTGTCATCTGTCATCTGTTACCTGTCATCTGTCAACTGTCATCTGTCATCTGTCAACTGTCATCTGTCACCTGTCATCTGTCATCTGTCAACTGTCATCTGTCACCTGTCATCTGTCAACTGTCACCTGTCATCTGTCAACTGTCAACTGTCATCTGTCACCTGTCATCTGTCAACTGTCATATGTCACCTGTCATCTGTCATCTGTCAACTGTCATCTGTCACCTGTCATCTGTCAACTGTCATCTGTCATCTGTTACCTGTCATCTGTCAACTGTCATCTGTCACCTGTCATCTGTCAACTGTCATCTGTCATCTGTTACCTGTCATCTGTCAACTGTCATCTGTCATCTGTCAACTGTCATCTGTCACCTGTCATCTGTCAACTGTCATCTGTCAACTGTCAACTGTCATCTGTCACCTGTCATCTGTCAACTGTCATATGTCACCTGTCATCTGTCATCTGTCAACTGTCATCTGTCACCTGTCATCTGTCAACTGTCATCTGTCATATGTCACCTGTCATCTGTCAACTGTCATCTGTCATCTGTCATCTGTCAACTGTCATTTGTCATCTGTCACCTGTTATTTGTCAACTGTCATCAGTCATCTATCAACTGTCATGTGTCACCTGTTATCTGTCATCTGTCACCTGTCACCGGCCACCTGTCTACTGTCATCTGTCATCTGTCACCTGTCATCTGTCATCTTTCAACTGTCATCTGTCATCTGTCAACTGTCATCTGTCATTTCTCAACTGTCACCTGTTATCTGTCAACTGTCATCTGTCACCTGTCATCTGTCAACTGTCAACTGTCATCTGTCACCTGTCATATGTCATCTTTCAACTGTCATCTGTCATCTGTCAACTGTCAACTGTCAACTGTCATCTGTCATCTTTTAACTGTGATCTGTCATCTGTCAAATGTCACCTGTCATCTGTCAACTGTCATCTGTCATCTGTCATCTGTCAATTGCCATCTGTCACCTGTCATCTGTCATCTTTCAACTGTCATCTGTCATCTGTCAACTGTCATCTGTCAACTGTCATCTGTCACCTGTCATCTGTCACCTGTCACCTGTTATCTGTCATCTGTCAACTGTCATCTGTCACCTGTCATCTGTCATCTTTCAACTGTCATCTGTCATCTGTCAACTGTCATCTGTCACCTGTCATCTGTCATCTGTCAACTGTCATTTGTCACCTGTCATCTGTCAACTGTCACCTGTCATCTGTCAACTGTCAACTGTCATCTGTAACCTGTCATCTGTCAACTGTCATATGTCACCTGTCATCTGTCATCTGTCAACTGTCATCTGTCACCTGTCATCTGTCAACTGTCATCTGTCATCTGTCACCTGTCATCTGTCAACTGTCATCTGTCACCTGTCATCTGTCAACTGTCATCTGTTATCTATCACCTGTTATTTGTCAACTGTCATCAGTCATCTATCAACTGTTATGTGTCACCTGTCATCTGTCATCTGTCACCTGTCATCTGTCAACTGTCATCTGTCACGTGTCATCTGTCAACTGTCATCTGTCATCTGTCACCTGTTATTTGTCAACTGTCATCAGTCATCTATCAACTGTCATGTGTCACCTGTCATCTGTCATCTGTCACCTGTCATTTGTCAACTGTCAACTGTCATCTGTCACCTGTCATTTGTCAACTGTCATCAGTCATCTATCAACTGTCATGTGTCACCTGTCATCTGTCATCTGTCACCTGTCATCTGTCATCTGTCAACTGTCATCTGTCACCTGTCATCTGTCAACTGTCATCTGTCATCTGTCACCTGTCATCTGTCAACTGTCATCTGTCACCTGTCATCTGTCAACTGTCATCTGTTATCTATCACCTGTTATTTGTCAACTGTCATCAGTCATCTATCAACTGTTATGTGTCACCTGTCATCTGTCATCTGTCACCTGTCATCTGTCAACTGTCATCTGTCACGTGTCATCTGTCAACTGTCATCTGTCGTCTGTCACCTGTTATTTGTCAACTGTCATCAGTCATCTATCAACTGTCATGTGTCACCTGTCATCTGTCATCTGTCACCTGTCATCTGTCAACTGTCATCTGTCACGTGTCATCTGTCAACTGTCATCTGTCATCTGTCACCTGTTATTTGTCAACTGTCATCAGTCATCTATCAACTGTCATCTATCATCTGTCATCTGTCATCTATCAACTATCATCTATCAACTTTCATCTGCCACCTGTCACCTGTCATCTGTCATCTGTTAACTGTCATCTGTCACCTGTCATCTGTCATCTTTCAACTGTCATCTGTCACCTGTCATCTGTCATCTATCAACTATCATCTATCAACTTTCATCTGTCACCTGTCAGCTGTCATCTGTCATCTGTTAACTGTCATCTGTCACCTGTCATCTGTCATCTTTCAACTGTCATCTGTCATCTGTCAACTGTCATATGTCACCTGTCATCTGTCAACTGCCATCTGTCAACTGTTATCTGTCACCTGTCATCTGTCATCTCTCAACTGCCATCTGTCACCTGTCATCTGTCATCTTTCAACTGTCATCTGTCATCTGTCAACTGTCATCTGTCAACTGTCATCTGTCACCTGTCATCTGTCACCCGTCACCTGTCATCTGTCATCTGTCAACTGTCATCAGTCACCTGTCATCTATCAACTGTCATCTGACACCTGTCATCTGCCACCTGTCATCTGTCATCTATCAACTATCATCTATCAACTGTCATCTGTCACCTGTCACCTGTCATCTGTCATCTGTCAACTGTCATCTGTCATCTGTCATCTTTCAACTGTCATCTGTCATCTGTCAACTGTCATCTGTCACCTGTCATCTGTCAACTGCCATCTGTCACCTGTCATCTGTCATCTTTCAACTGTCATCTGTGATCTGTCAACTGTCATCTGTCAACTGTCATCTGTCACCTGTCATCTGTCAACTGCCATCTGTCACCTGTCATCTGTCATCTTTTAACTGTCATCTGTCATCTGTCAACTGTCATCTGTCACCTGTCATCTGTCAACTGCCATCTGTCACCTGTCATCTGTCATCTTTCAACTGTCATCTGTCATCTGTCAACTGTCATCTGTCACCTGTCATCTGTCAACTGCCATCTGTCACCTGTCATCTGTCATCTTTCAACTGTCATCTGTCATCTGTCAACTGTCATCTGTCAACTGTCATCTGTCAACTGTCACTGTCAACTGTCATCTGTCACCTGTCATCTGTCACCTGTCACCTGTCATCTGTCATCTGTCAACTGTCATCTGTCACCTGTCATCTGTCATCTTTCAACTGTCATCTGTCATCTGTCAACTGTCATCTGTCACCTGTCATCTGTCATCTGTCAACTGTCATCTGTCACCTGTCATCTGTCAACTGTCATCTGTCAACTGTCAACTGTCATCTGTCACCTGTCATCTGTCAACTGTCATATGTCACCTGTCATCTGTCATCTGTCAACTGTCATCTGTCACCTGTCATCTGTCAACTGTCATCTGTCATATGTCACCTGTCATCTGTCAACTGTCATCTGTCATCTGTCATCTGTCAACTGTCATTTGTCATCTGTCACCTGTTATTTTGTCAACTGTCATCAGTCATCTATCAACTGTCATGTGTCACCTGTTATCTGTCATCTGTCACCTGTCACCGGCCACCTGTCTACTGTCACCTGTCATCTGTCACCTGTCATCTGTCATCTTTCAACTGTCATCTGTCATCTGTCAACTGTCATCTGTCATTTCTCAACTGTCACCTGTTATCTGTCAACTGTCATCTGTCACCTGTCATCTGTCAACTGTCATCTGTCATCTGTTACCTGTCATCTGTCAACTGTCATCTGTCACCTGTCATCTGTCAACTGTCATCTGTCATCTGTTACCTGTCATCTGTCAACTGTCATCTGTCATCTGTCAACTGTCATCTGTCACCTGTCATCTGTCATCTGTCAACTGTCATCTGTCACCTGTCATCTGTCAACTGTCACCTGTCATCTGTCAACTGTCAACTGTCATCTGTCACCTGTCATCTGTCAACTGTCATATGTCACCTGTCATCTGTCATCTGTCAACTGTCATCTGTCACCTGTCATCTGTCAACTGTCATCTGTCATCTGTTACCTGTCATCTGTCAACTGTCATCTGTCACCTGTCATCTGTCAACTGTCATCTGTCATCTGTTACCTGTCATCTGTCAACTGTCATCTGTCATCTGTCAACTGTCATCTGTCACCTGTCATCTGTCAACTGTCATCTGTCAACTGTCAACTGTCATCTGTCACCTGTCATCTGTCAACTGTCATATGTCACCTGTCATCTGTCATCTGTCAACTGTCATCTGTCACCTGTCATCTGTCAACTGTCATCTGTCATATGTCACCTGTCATCTGTCAACTGTCATCTGTCATCTGTCATCTGTCAACTGTCATTTGTCATCTGTCACCTGTTATTTGTCAACTGTCATCAGTCATCTATCAACTGTCATGTGTCACCTGTTATCTGTCATCTGTCACCTGTCACCGGCCACCTGTCTACTGTCATCTGTCATCTGTCACCTGTCATCTGTCATCTTTCAACTGTCATCTGTCATCTGTCAACTGTCATCTGTCATTTCTCAACTGTCACCTGTTATCTGTCAACTGTCATCTGTCACCTGTCATCTGTCAACTGTCAACTGTCATCTGTCACCTGTCATATGTCATCTTTCAACTGTCATCTGTCATCTGTCAACTGTCAACTGTCAACTGTCATCTGTCATCTTTTAACTGTGATCTGTCATCTGTCAAATGTCACCTGTCATCTGTCAACTGTCATCTGTCATCTGTCATCTGTCAATTGCCATCTGTCACCTGTCATCTGTCATCTTTCAACTGTCATCTGTCATCTGTCAACTGTCATCTGTCAACTGTCATCTGTCACCTGTCATCTGTCACCTGTCACCTGTTATCTGTCATCTGTCAACTGTCATCTGTCACCTGTCATCTGTCATCTTTCAACTGTCATCTGTCATCTGTCAACTGTCATCTGTCACCTGTCATCTGTCATCTGTCAACTGTCATTTGTCACCTGTCATCTGTCAACTGTCACCTGTCATCTGTCAACTGTCAACTGTCATCTGTAACCTGTCATCTGTCAACTGTCATATGTCACCTGTCATCTGTCATCTGTCAACTGTCATCTGTCACCTGTCATCTGTCAACTGTCATCTGTCATCTGTCACCTGTCATCTGTCAACTGTCATCTGTCACCTGTCATCTGTCAACTGTCATCTGTTATCTATCACCTGTTATTTGTCAACTGTCATCAGTCATCTATCAACTGTTATGTGTCACCTGTCATCTGTCATCTGTCACCTGTCATCTGTCAACTGTCATCTGTCACGTGTCATCTGTCAACTGTCATCTGTCATCTGTCACCTGTTATTTGTCAACTGTCATCAGTCATCTATCAACTGTCATGTGTCACCTGTCATCTGTCATCTGTCACCTGTCATTTGTCAACTGTCAACTGTCATCTGTCACCTGTCATTTGTCAACTGTCATCAGTCATCTATCAACTGTCATGTGTCACCTGTCATCTGTCATCTGTCACCTGTCATCTGTCATCTGTCAACTGTCATCTGTCACCTGTCATCTGTCAACTGTCATCTGTCATCTGTCACCTGTCATCTGTCAACTGTCATCTGTCACCTGTCATCTGTCAACTGTCATCTGTTATCTATCACCTGTTATTTGTCAACTGTCATCAGTCATCTATCAACTGTTATGTGTCACCTGTCATCTGTCATCTGTCACTGTCATCTGTCAACTGTCATCTGTCACGTGTCATCTGTCAACTGTCATCTGTCGTCTGTCACCTGTTATTTGTCAACTGTCATCAGTCATCTATCAACTGTCATGTGTCACCTGTCATCTGTCATCTGTCACCTGTCATCTGTCAACTGTCATCTGTCACGTGTCATCTGTCAACTGTCATCTGTCATCTGTCACCTGTTATTTGTCAACTGTCATCAGTCATCTATCAACTGTCATCTATCATCTGTCATCTGTCATCTATCAACTATCATCTATCAACTTTCATCTGCCACCGTCACCTGTCATCTGTCATCTGTTAACTGTCATCTGTCACCTGTCATCTGTCATCTTTCAACTGTCATCTGTCACCTGTCATCTGTCATCTATCAACTATCATCTATCAACTTTCATCTGTCACCTGTCAGCTGTCATCTGTCATCTGTTAACTGTCATCTGTCACCTGTCATCTGTCATCTTTCAACTGTCATCTGTCATCTGTCAACTGTCATATGTCACCTGTCATCTGTCAACTGCCATCTGTCAACTGTTATCTGTCACCTGTCATCTGTCATCTCTCAACTGCCATCTGTCACCTGTCATCTGTCATCTTTCAACTGTCATCTGTCATCTGTCAACTGTCATCTGTCAACTGTCATCTGTCACCTGTCATCTGTCACCCGTCACCTGTCATCTGTCATCTGTCAACTGTCATCAGTCACCTGTCATCTATCAACTGTCATCTGACACCTGTCATCTGCCACCTGTCATCTGTCATCTATCAACTATCATCTATCAACTGTCATCTGTCACCTGTCACCTGTCATCTGTCATCTGTCAACTGTCATCTGTCATCTGTCATCTTTCAACTGTCATCTGTCATCTGTCAACTGTCATCTGTCACCTGTCATCTGTCAACTGCCATCTGTCACCTGTCATCTGTCATCTTTCAACTGTCATCTGTGATCTGTCAACTGTCATCTGTCAACTGTCATCTGTCACCTGTCATCTGTCAACTGCCATCTGTCACCTGTCATCTGTCATCTTTTAACTGTCATCTGTCATCTGTCAACTGTCATCTGTCACCTGTCATCTGTCAACTGCCATCTGTCACCTGTCATCTGTCATCTTTCAACTGTCATCTGTCATCTGTCAACTGTCATCTGTCACCTGTCATCTGTCAACTGCCATCTGTCACCTGTCATCTGTCATCTTTCAACTGTCATCTGTCATCTGTCAACTGTCATCTGTCAACTGTCATCTGTCAACTGTCACTGTCAACTGTCATCTGTCACCTGTCATCTGTCACCTGTCACCTGTCATCTGTCATCTGTCAACTGTCATCTGTCACCTGTCATCTGTCATCTTTCAACTGTCATCTGTCATCTGTCAACTGTCATCTGTCACCTGTCATCTGTCATCTGTCAACTGTCATCTGTCACCTGTCATCTGTCAACTATCATCTGTCAACTGTCAACTGTCATCTGTCACCTGTCATCTGTCAACTGTCATATGTCACCTGTCATCTGTCATCTGTCAACTGTCATCTGTCACCTGTCATCTGTCAACTGTCATCTGTCATATGTCACCTGTCATCTGTCAACTGTCATCTGTCATCTGTCATCTGTCAACTGTCATTTGTCATCTGTCACCTGTTATTTGTCAACTGTCATCAGTCATCTATCAACTGTCATGTGTCACCTGTTATCTGTCATCTGTCACCTGTCACCGGCCACCTGTCTACTGTCACCTGTCATCTGTCACCTGTCATCTGTCATCTTTCAACTGTCATCTGTCATCTGTCAACTGTCATCTGTCATTTCTCAACTGTCACCTGTTATCTGTCAACTGTCATCTGTCACCTGTCATCTGTCAACTGTCAACTGTCATCTGTCACCTGTCATATGTCATCTTTCAACTGTCATCTGTCATCTGTCAACTGTCAACTGTCAACTGTCATCTGTCATCTTTTAACTGTGATCTGTCATCTGTCAAATGTCACCTGTCATCTGTCAACTGTCATCTGTCATCTGTCATCTGTCAATTGCCATCTGTCACCTGTCATCTGTCATCTTTCAACTGTCATCTGTCATCTGTCAACTGTCATCTGTCAACTGTCATCTGTCACCTGTCATCTGTCAACTGTCATCTGTCATCTGTCATCTGTCAATTGCCATCTGTCACCTGTCATCTGTCATCTTTCAACTGTCATCTGTCATCTGTCAACTGTCATCTGTCAACTGTCATCTGTCACCTGTCATCTGTCAACTGTCATCTGTCATTTCTCAACTGTCACCTGTCATCTGTCAACTGTCATCTGTCACCTGTCATCTGTCATCTTTCAACTGTCATCTGTCATCTGTCAACTGTCATCTGTCATTTCTCAACTGTCACCTGTCATCTGTCAACTGTCATCTGTCACCTGTCATCTGTCAACTGTCAACTGTCATCTGTCACCTGTCATATGTCATCTTTCAACTGTCATCTGTCATCTTTCAACTGTCATCTGTTACCTGTCATCTGTCATCTGTCACCTGTCATCTGTCATCTTTCAACTGTCATCTGTCACCTGTCATCTGTCAACAGTCATATGTCACCTGTTATCTGTCATCTGTCAACTGTCATCTGTCACCTTTCATCTGTCAACTGTCATCTGTCATCTGTCACCTGTCATCTGTCAACTGTCATCTGTCACCTGTCATCTGTCAACTGTCATCTGTCATCTGTCACCTGTTATTTGTCAACTGTCATCAGTCATCTATCAACTGTCATGTGTCACCTGTCATCTGTCATCTGTCACCTGTCACCGGCCACCTGTCTACTGTCACCTGTCGTCTGTCACCTGTCATCTGTCATCTTTCAACTGTCATCTGTCATCTGTCAACTGTCATCTGTCATCTCTCAACTTTCACTTGTCATCTGTCAACTGTCATCTGTCACCTGTCATCTGTCAACTGTCATCTTTCAACTGTCATCTGTCACCTGTCATCTGTCAACTGCCATCTGTCACCTGTCATCTGTCATCTGTCAACTGTCATCTGTCAACTGTCATCTGTCACCTGTCATCTGTCACCTGTCACCTGTCATCTGTCATCTGTCACCTGTCATCTGTCACCTGTCACCTGTCATCTGTCATCTGTCAACTGTCATCTGTCAACCGTCATCTGTCATCTTTCAACTGTCATCTGTCATCTGTCAACTGTCATCTGTCACCTGTCATCTGTCATCTGTCAACTGTCATCTGTCACATGTCATCTGTCAACTGTCACCTGTCATCTGTCAACTGTCAACTGTCATCTGTCACCTGTCATCTGTCAACTGTCATCTGTCAACTGTCATCTGTCAACTGTCATTGTCAACTGTCATCTGTCACCTGTCATCTGTCACCTGTCATCTGTCATCTTTCAACTGTCATCTGTCATCTGTCAACTGTCATCTGTCACCTGTCATCTGTCAACTGCCATCTGTCACCTGTCATCTGTCATCTTTCAACTGTCATCTGTCATCTGTCATCTGTCATCTTTCAACTGTCATCTGTCATCTGTCAACTGTCATCTGTCACCTGTCATCTGTCATCTGTCAACTGTCATCTGTCACCTGTCATCTGTCAACTGCCATCTGTCACCTGTCATCTGTCATCTTTCAACTGTCATCTGTCAACTGTCATCTGTCATTTCTCAACTGTCACCTGTCATCTGTCAACTGTCATCTGTCACCTGTCATCTGTCAGCTGTCAACTGTCATCTGTCACCTGTCATATGTCATCTTTCAACTGTCATCTGTCATCTGTCAACTGTCAACTGTCAACTGTCATCTGTCATCTTTTAACTGTCATCTGTCATCTGTCAACTGTCACCTGTCATCTGTCAACTGTCATCTGTCATCTGTCATCTGTCAATTGCCATCTGTCATCTGTCATCTGTCATCTTTCAACTGTCATCTGTCATCTGTCAACTGTCAACTGTCACCTGTCATCTGTCTCCTGTCACCTGTCATCTGTCATCTGTCAACTGTCATCTGTCACCTGTCACCTGTCATCTTTCAACTGTCATCTGTCATCTGTCAACTGTCATCTGTCACCTGTCATCTGTCATCTGTCAACTGTCATTTGTCACATGTCATCTGTCAACTGTCACCTGTCATCTGTCAACTGTAAACTGTCATCTAACACCTGTCATCTGTCAACTGTCATATGTCACCTGTCATCTGTCATCTGTCAACTGTCATCTGTCACCTGTCATCTGTCAACTGTCATCTGTCATCTGTCACCTGTCATCTGTCAACTGTCATCTGTCACCTGTCATCTGTCAACTGTCATCTGTCATCTGTCACCTGTTATTTGTCAACTGTCATCAGTCATCTATCAACTGTCATGTGTCACCTGTCATGTGTCATCTGTCACCTGTCACCGGCCACCTGTCTACTGTCACCTGTCATCTGTCACCTGTCATCTGTCATCTTTCAACTGTCATCTGTCATCTGTCAACTGTCATCTGTCATCTGTCAACTGTCATCTGTCATCTGTCAACTGTCATCTGTCATCTGTCAACTGCCATCTGTCACCTGTCATCTGTCATCTTTCAACTGTCATCTGTCATCTGTCAACTGTTATCTGTCAACTGTCACCTGTCACCTGTCACCTGTCATCTGTCATCTGTTAACTGTCATCTGTCACCTGTAATCTGTCATCTTTCAACTGTCATCTGTCAACTGTCATCTGTCACCTGTCATCTGTCATCTGTCAACTGTCATCTTTCACATGTCATCTGTCAACTGTCACCTGTCATCTGTCAACTGTCAACTTTCATGTGTCACCTGTCATCTGTCATCTTTCAACTGTCATCTGTTACCTGTCATCTGTCATCAGTCACCTGTCATCTGTCATCTTTCAACTGTCATCTGTCACCTGTCATCTGTCAACAGTCATATGTCACCTGTCATCTGTCATCAGTCAACTGTCATCTGTCACCTTTCATCTGTCAACTGTCATCTGTCATCTGTCACCTATCATCTGTCAACTGTCATCTGTCACCTGTCATCTGTCAACTGTCATGTGTCATCTGTCACCTGTTATTTGTCAACTGTCATCAGTCATCTATCAACTGTCATGTGTCACCCGTCATCTGTCATCTGTCACCTGTCACCGGCCACCTGTCTACTGTCACCTGTCGTCTGTCACCTGTCATCTGTCATCTTTCAACTGTCATCTGTCATCTGTCAACTGTCATCTGTCATCTCTCAACTTTCACTTGTCATCTGTCAACTGTCATCTGTCACCTGTCATCTGTCAACTGTCATCTTTCAACTGTCATCGGTCACCTGTCATCTGTCAACTGCCATCTGTCACCTGCCATCTGTCATCTGTCAACTGTCATCTGTCAACTGTCATCTGTCACCTGTCATCTGTCACCTGTCACCTGTCACCTGTCATCTGTCACCTGTCATCTGTCACCTGTCACCTGTCATCTGTCATCTGTCAACTGTCATCTGTCAACCGTCATCTGTCATCTTTCAACTGTCATCTGTCATCTGTCAACTGTCATCTGTCACCTGTCATCTGTCATCTGTCAACTGTCATCTGTCACCTGTCATCTGTCACCTGTTATTTGTCAACTGTCATCAGTCATCTATCAACTGTCATGTGTCACCTGTCATCTGTCATCTGTCACCTGTCATTTGTCAACTGTCAACTGTCATCTGTCACCTGTCATTTGTCATTTGTCATCTCTCTACCGTCATTTATCATCTGTCATCTGTCATCTATCAACTCTCATCTATCAACTTTCATCTGTCACCTGTCACCTGTCATCTGTCATCTGTTAACTGTCATCTGTCACCTGTCATCTGTCATTTTTCAACTGTCATCTGTCACCTGTCATCTGTCATCTATCAACTATCATCTATCAACTTTCATCTGTCACCTGTCAGCTGTCATCTGTCATCTGTTAACTGTCATCTGTCACCTGTCATCTGTCATCTTTCAACTGTCATCTGTCATCTGTCAACTGTCATATGTCACCTGTCATCTGTCAACTGCCATCTGTCAACTGTTATCTGTCACCTGTCATCTGTCATCTCTCAACTGCCATCTGTCACCTGTCATCTGTCATCTTTCAACTGTCATCTGTCATCTGTCAACTGTCATCTGTCAACTGTCATCTGTCACCTGTCATCTGTCACCCGTCACCTGTCATCTGTCATCTGTCAACTGTCATCAGTCACCTGTCATCTATCAACTGTCATCTGACACCTGTCATCTGCCACCTGTCATCTATCAACTATCATCTATCAACTGTCATCTGTCACCTGTCACCTGTCATCTGTCATCTGTCAACTGTCATCTGTCATCTGTCATCTTTCAACTGTCATCTGTCATCTGTCAACTGTCATCTGTCACCTGTCATCTGTCAACTGCCATCTGTCACCTGTCATCTGTCATCTTTCAACTGTCATCTGTCATCTGTCAACTGTCATCTGTCAACTGTCATCTGTCACCTGTCATCTGTCAACTGCCATCTGTCACCTGTCATCTGTCATCTTTCAACTGTCAACTGTCATCTGTCACCTGTCATCTGTCAACTGCCATCTGTCACCTGTCATCTGTCATCTTTCAACTGTCATCTGTCATCTGTCAACTCTCATCTGTCACCTGTCATCTGTCAACTGCCATCTGTCACCTGTCATCTGTCATCTTTCAACTGTCATCTGTCATCTGTCAACTGTCATCTGTCAACTGTCATCTGTCAACTGTCACTGTCAACTATCATCTGTCACCTGTCATCTGTCACCTGTCACCTGTCATCTGTCATCTGTCAACTGTCATCTGTCACCTGTCATCTGTCATCTTTCAACTGTCATCTGTCATCTGTCAACTGTCATCTGTCACCTGTCATCTGTCATCTGTCAACTGTCATCTGTCACCTGTCATTTGTCAACTGTCATCTGTCAACTGTCAACTGTCATCTGTCACCTGTCATCTGTCACCTGTCATTTGTCAACTGCCATATGTCACCTGTCATCCGTCATCTGTCAACTGTCATCTGTCACCTGTCATCTGTCAACTGTCATCTGTCATATGTCACCTGTCATCTGTCAACTGTCATCTGTCATCTGTCATCTGTCAACTGTCATTTGTCATCTGTCACCTGTTATTTGTCAACTGTCATCAGTCAATTATCAACTGTCATGTGTCACCTGCTATCTGTCATCTGTCACCTGTCACCGGCCACCTGTCTACTGTCACCTGTCATCTGTCACCTGTCATCTGTCATCTTTCAACTGTCATCTGTCATCTGTCAACTGTCATCTGTCATTTCTCAACTGTCACCTGTCATCTGTCAACTGTCATCTGTCACCTGTCATCTGTCATCTTTCAACTGTCATCTGTCATCTGTCAACTGTCATCTGTCATTTCTCAACTGTCACCTGTCATCTGTCAACTGTCATCTGTCACCTGTCATCTGTCAACTGTCAACTGTCATCTGTCACCTGTCATATGTCATCTTTCAACTGTCATCTGTCATCTTTCAACTGTCATCTGTTACCTGTCATCTGTCATCTGTCACCTGTCATCTGTCATCTTTCAACTGTCATCTGTCACCTGTCATCTGTCAACAGTCATATGTCACCTGTCATCTGTCATCTGTCAACTGTCATCTGTCACCTTTCATCTGTCAACTGTCATCTGTCATCTGTCACCTGTCATCTGTCAACTGTCATCTGTCACCTGTCATCTGTCAACTGTCATCTGTCATCTGTCACCTGTTATTTGTCAACTGTCATCAGTCATCTATGAACTGTCATGTGTCACCTGTCATCTGTCATCTGTCACCTGTCACCGGCCACCTGTCTACTGTCACCTGTCGTCTGTCACCTGTCATCTGTCATCATTCAACTGTCATCTGTCATCTGTCAACTGTCATCTGTCATCTCTCAACTTTCACTTGTCATCTGTCAACTGTCATCTGTCACCTGTCATCTGTCAACTGTCATCTTTCAACTGTCATCTGTCACCTGTCATCTGTCAACTGCCATCTGTCACCTGTCATCTGTCATCTGTCAACTGTCATCTGTCAACTGTCATCTGTCACCTGTCATCTGTCACCTGTCACCTGTCATCTGTCATCTGTCACCTGTCATCTGTCACCTGTCACCTGTCATCTGTCATCTGTCAACTGTCATCTGTCAACCGTCATCTGTCATCTTTCAACTGTCATCTGTCATCTGTCAACTGTCATCTGTCACCTGTCATCTGTCATCTGTCAACTGTCATCTGTCACTCTGTCATCTGTCAACTGTCACCTGTCATCTGTCAACTGTCAACTGTCATCTGTCACCTGTCATCTGTCAACTGTCATATGTCACCTGTCATCTGTCATCTGTCAACTGTCATCTGTCACCTGTCATCTGTCAACTGTCATCTGTCATCTGTTACCTGTCATCTGTCAACTGTCATCTGTCACCTGTCATCTGTCAACTGTCATCTGTTATCTGTCACCTGTCATCTGTCATCTGTCAACTGTCATCTGTCACCTGTCATCTGTCAACTGTCATCTGTCAACTGTCAACTGTCATCTGTCACCTGTCATCTGTCAACTGTCATATGTCACCTGTCATCTGTCATCTGTCAACTGTCATCTGTCACCTGTCATCTGTCAACTGTCATCTGTCATATGTCACCTGTCATCTGTCAACTGTCATCTGTCATCTGTCATCTGTCAACTGTCATTTGTCATCTGTCACCTGTTATTTGTCAACTGTCATCAGTCATCTATCAACTGTCATGTGTCACCTGTTATCTGTCATCTGTCACCTGTCACCGGCCACCTGTCTACTGTCATCTGTCATCTGTCACCTGTCATCTGTCATCTTTCAACTGTCATCTGTCATCTGTCAACTGTCATCTGTCATTTCTCAACTGTCACCTGTTATCTGTCAACTGTCATCTGTCACCTGTCATCTGTCAACTGTCAACTGTCATCTGTCACCTGTCATATGTCATCTTTCAACTGTCATCTGTCATCTGTCAACTGTCAACTGTCAACTGTCATCTGTCATCTTTTAACTGTGATCTGTCATCTGTCAAATGTCACCTGTCATCTGTCAACTGTCATCTGTCATCTGTCATCTGTCAATTGCCATCTGTCACCTGTCATCTGTCATCTTTCAACTGTCATCTGTCATCTGTCAACTGTCATCTGTCAACTGTCATCTGTCACCTGTCATCTGTCACCTGTCACCTGTTATCTGTCATCTGTCAACTGTCATCTGTCACCTGTCATCTGTCATCTTTCAACTGTCATCTGTCATCTGTCAACTGTCATCTGTCACCTGTCATCTGTCATCTGTCAACTGTCATTTGTCACCTGTCATCTGTCAACTGTCACCTGTCATCTGTCAACTGTCAACTGTCATCTGTAACCTGTCATCTGTCAACTGTCATATGTCACCTGTCATCTGTCATCTGTCAACTGTCATCTGTCACCTGTCATCTGTCAACTGTCATCTGTCATCTGTCACCTGTCATCAGTCAACTGTCATCTGTCACCTGTCATCTGTCAACTGTCATCTGTTATCTATCACCTGTTATTTGTCAACTGTCATCAGTCATCTATCAACTGTTATGTGTCACCTGTCATCTGTCATCTGTCACCTGTCATCTGTCAACTGTCATCTGTCACGTGTCATCTGTCAACTGTCATCTGTCATCTGTCACCTGTTATTTGTCAACTGTCATCAGTCATCTATCAACTGTCATGTGTCACCTGTCATCTGTCATCTGTCACCTGTCATTTGTCAACTGTCAACTGTCATCTGTCACCTGTCATTTGTCAACTGTCATCAGTCATCTATCAACTGTCATGTGTCACCTGTCATCTGTCATCTGTCACCTGTCATCTGTCATCTGTCAACTGTCATCTGTCACCTGTCATCTGTCAACTGTCATCTGTCATCTGTCACCTGTCATCTGTCAACTGTCATCTGTCACCTGTCATCTGTCAACTGTCATCTGTTATCTATCACCTGTTATTTGTCAACTGTCATCAGTCATCTATCAACTGTTATGTGTCACCTGTCATCTGTCATCTGTCACCTGTCATCTGTCAACTGTCATCTGTCACGTGTCATCTGTCAACTGTCATCTGTCATCTGTCACCTGTTATTTGTCAACTGTCATCAGTCATCTATCAACTGTCATGTGTCACCTGTCATCTGTCATCTGTCACCTGTCATCTGTCAACTGTCATCTGTCACGTGTCATCTGTCAACTGTCATCTGTCATCTGTCACCTGTTATTTGTCAACTGTCATCAGTCATCTATCAACTGTCATCTATCATCTGTCATCTGTCATCTATCAACTATCATCTATCAACTTTCATCTGCCACCTGTCACCTGTCATCTGTCATCTGTTAACTGTCATCTGTCACCTGTCATCTGTCATCTTTCAACTGTCATCTGTCACCTGTCATCTGTCATCTATCAACTATCATCTATCAACTTTCATCTGTCACCTGTCAGCTGTCATCTGTCATCTGTTAACTGTCATCTGTCACCTGTCATCTGTCATCTTTCAACTGTCATCTGTCATCTGTCAACTGTCATATGTCACCTGTCATCTGTCAACTGCCATCTGTCAACTGTTATCTGTCACCTGTCATCTGTCATCTCTCAACTGCCATCTGTCACCTGTCATCTGTCATCTTTCAACTGTCATCTGTCATCTGTCAACTGTCATCTGTCAACTGTCATCTGTCACCTGTCATCTGTCACCCGTCACCTGTCATCTGTCATCTGTCAACTGTCATCAGTCACCTGTCATCTATCAACTGTCATCTGACACCTGTCATCTGCCACCTGTCATCTGTCATCTATCAACTATCATCTATCAACTGTCATCTGTCACCTGTCACCTGTCATCTGTCATCTGTCAACTGTCATCTGTCATCTGTCATCTTTCAACTGTCATCTGTCATCTGTCAACTGTCATCTGTCACCTGTCATCTGTCAACTGCCATCTGTCACCTGTCATCTGTCATCTTTCAACTGTCATCTGTGATCTGTCAACTGTCATCTGTCAACTGTCATCTGTCACCTGTCATCTGTCAACTGCCATCTGTCACCTGTCATCTGTCATCTTTTAACTGTCATCTGTCATCTGTCAACTGTCATCTGTCACCTGTCATCTGTCAACTGCCATCTGTCACCTGTCATCTGTCATCTTTCAACTGTCATCTGTCATCTGTCAACTGTCATCTGTCACCTGTCATCTGTCAACTGCCATCTGTCACCTGTCATCTGTCATCTTTCAACTGTCATCTGTCATCTGTCAACTGTCATCTGTCAACTGTCATCTGTCAACTGTCACTGTCAACTGTCATCTGTCACCTGTCATCTGTCACCTGTCACCTGTCATCTGTCATCTGTCAACTGTCATCTGTCAACTGTCATCTGTCATTTCTCAACTGTCACCTGTTATCTGTCAACTGTCATCTGTCACCTGTCATCTGTCAACTGTCAACTGTCATCTGTCACCTGTCATATGTCATCTTTCAACTGTCATCTGTCATCTGTCAACTGTCAACTGTCAACTGTCATCTGTCATCTTTTAACTGTGATCTGTCATCTGTCAAATGTCACCTGTCATCTGTCAACTGTCATCTGTCATCTGTCATCTGTCAATTGCCATCTGTCACCTGTCATCTGTCATCTTTCAACTGTCATCTGTCATCTGTCAACTGTCATCTGTCAACTGTCATCTGTCACCTGTCATCTGTCACCTGTCACCTGTTATCTGTCATCTGTCAACTGTCATCTGTCACCTGTCATCTGTCATCTTTCAACTGTCATCTGTCATCTATCAACTGTCATCTGTCACCTGTCATCTGTCATCTGTCAACTGTCATTTGTCACCTGTCATCTGTCAACTGTCACCTGTCATCTGTCAACTGTCAACTGTCATCTGTAACCTGTCATCTGTCAACTGTCATATGTCACCTGTCATCTGTCATCTGTCAACTGTCATCTGTCACCTGTCATCTGTCAACTGTCATCTGTCATCTGTCACCTGTCATCTGTCAACTGTCATCTGTCACCTGTCATCTGTCAACTGTCATCTGTCATCGGTCACCTGTTATTTGTCAACTGTCATCAGTCATCTAACAACTGTCATCTGTCAACTGTCATCTGTCACCTGTCATCTGTCATCTGTCAACTGTCATTTGTCACCTGTCATCTGTCAACTGTCACCTGTCATCTGTCAACTGTCAACTGTCATCTGTCACCTGTCATCTGTCAACTGTCATCTGTCATCTGTCACCTGTCATCTGTCAACTGTCATCTGTCACCTGTCATCTGTCAACTGTCATCTGTCATCGGTCACCTGTCATCTGTCATCTGTCATCTGTCACCTGTCATCTGTCAACTGTCACCGGCCACCTGTCTACTGTCACCTGTCATCTGTCACCTGTCATCTGTCATCTTTCAACTGTCATCTGTCATCTGTCAACTGTCATCTGTCATCTGTCAACTGTCACCTGTCATCTGTCAACTGTCATCTGTCACCTGTCATCTGTCAACTGTCATCTGTCACCTGTCATCTGTCACCTGTCACCTGTCATCTGTCATCTGTCAACTGTCATCTGTCACCTGTCACCTGTCATCTGTCACCTGTCATCTATCAACTGTCATCTGTCAATTGTCATCTATCAACTGTCATCTGTAATCTGTCACCTGTCATCTGTCAACTGTCACCTGTCATCTGTCAACTGTCATCTGTCACCTGTCATCTGTCAACTGTCATCTGTCACCTGTCATCTGTCATCTTTCAACTGTCATCTGTCATCTGTCAACTGTCATCTGTCACCTGTCATCTGTCATCTGTCAACTGTCATCTGTCACCTGGCATTTGTCAACTGTCATCTGTCAACTGTCAACTGTCATCTGTCACCTGTCATCTGTCACCTGTCATTTGTCAACTGCCATATGTCACCTGTCATCCGTCATCTGTCAACTGTCATCTGTCACCTGTCATCTGTCAACTGTCATCTGTCATATGTCACCTGTCATCTGTCAACTGTCATCTGTCATCTGTCATCTGTCAACTGTCATTTGTCATCTGTCACCTGTTATTTGTCAACTGTCATCAGTTAATTATCAACTGTCATGTGTCACCTGCCATCTGTCATCTGTCACCTGTCACCGGCCACCTGTCTACTGTCACCTGTCATCTGTCACCTGTCATCTGTCATCTTTCAACTGTCATCTGTCATCTGTCAACTGTCATCTGTCATTTCTCAACTGTCACCTGTCATCTGTCAACTGTCATCTGTCACCTGTCATCTGTCATCTTTCAACTGTCATCTGTCATCTGTCAACTGTCATCTGTCATTTCTCAACTGTCACCTGTCATCTGTCAACTGTCATCTGTCACCTGTCATCTGTCAACTGTCAACTGTCATCTGTCACCTGTCATATGTCATCTTTCAACTGTCATCTGTCATCTTTCAACTGTCATCTGTTACCTGTCATCTGTCATCTGTCACCTGTCATCTGTCATCTTTCAACTGTCATCTGTCACCTGTCATCTGTCAACAGTCATATGTCACCTGTCATCTGTCATCTGTCAACTGTCATCTGTCACCTTTCATCTGTCAACTGTCATCTGTCATCTGTCACCTGTCATCTGTCAACTGTCATCTGTCACCTGTCATCTGTCAACTGTCATCTGTCATCTGTCACCTGTTATTTGTCAACTGTCATCAGTCATCTATCAACTGTCATGTGTCACCTGTCATCTGTCATCTGTCACCTGTCACCGGCCACCTGTCTACTGTCACCTGTCGTCTGTCACCTGTCATCTGTCATCTTTCAACTGTCATCTGTCATCTGTCAACTGTCATCTGTCATCTCTCAACTTTCACTTGTCATCTGTCAACTGTCATCAGTCACCTGTCATCTGTCAACTGTCATCTTTCAACTGTCATCTGTCACCTGTCATCTGTCAACTGCCATCTGTCACCTGTCATCTGTCATCTGTCAACTGTCATCTGTCAACTGTCATCTGTCACCTGTCATCTGTCACCTGTCACCTGTCATCTGTCATCTGTCACCTGTCATCTGTCACCTGTCACCTGTCATCTGTCATCTGTCAACTGTCATCTGTCAACCGTCATCTGTCATCTTTCAACTGTCATCTGTCATCTGTCAACTGTCATCTGTCACCTGTCATCTGTCATCTGTCAACTGTCATCTGTCACCTGTCATCTGTCAACTGTCACCTGTCATCTGTCAACTGTCAACTGTCACCTGTCACCTGTCATCTGTCAACTGTCATATGTCACCTGTCATCTGTCATCTGTCAACTGTCATCTGTCACCTGTCATCTGTCAACTGTCATCTGTCATCTGTTACCTGTCATCTGTCAACTGTCATCTGTCACCTGTCATCTGTCAACTGTCATCTGTTATCTGTCACCTGTCATCTGTCATCTGTCAACTGTCATCTGTCACCTGTCATCTGTCAACTGTCATCTGTCAACTGTCAACTGTCATCTGTCACCTGTCATCTGTCAACTGTCATATGTCACCTGTCATCTGTCATCTGTCAACTGTCATCTGTCACCTGTCATCTGTCAACTGTCATCTGTCATATGTCACCTGTCATCTGTCAACTGTCATCTGTCATCTGTCATCTGTCAACTGTCATTTGTCATCTGTCACCTGTTATTTGTCAACTGTCATCAGTCATCTATCAACTGTCATGTGTCACCTGTTATCTGTCATCTGTCACCTGTCACCGGCCACCTGTCTACTGTCATCTGTCATCTGTCACCTGTCATCTGTCATCTTTCAACTGTCATCTGTCATCTGTCAACTGTCATCTGTCATTTCTCAACTGTCACCTGTTATCTGTCAACTGTCATCTGTCACCTGTCATCTGGCAACTGTCAACTGTCATCTGTCACCTGTCATATGTCATCTTTCAACTGTCATCTGTCATCTGTCAACTGTCAACTGTCAACTGTCATCTGTCATCTTTTAACTGTGATCTGTCATCTGTCAAATGTCACCTGTCATCTGTCAACTGTCATCTGTCATCTGTCATCTGTCAATTGCCATCTGTCACCTGTCATCTGTCATCTTTCAACTGTCATCTGTCATCTGTCAACTGTCATCTGTCAACTGTCATCTGTCACCTGTCATCTGTCACCTGTCACCTGTTATCTGTCATCTGTCAACTGTCATCTGTCACCTGTCATCTGTCATCTTTCAACTGTCATCTGTCATCTGTCAACTGTCATCTGTCACCTGTCATCTGTCATCTGTCAACTGTCATTTGTCACCTGTCATCTGTCAACTGTCACCTGTCATCTGTCAACTGTCAACTGTCATCTGTAACCTGTCATCTGTCAACTGTCATATGTCACCTGTCATCTGTCATCTGTCAACTGTCATCTGTCACCTGTCATCTGTCAACTGTCATCTGTCATCTGTCACCTGTCATCTGTCAACTGTCATCTGTCACCTGTCATCTGTCAACTGTCATCTGTTATCTATCACCTGTTATTTGTCAACTGTCATCAGTCATCTATCAACTGTTATGTGTCACCTGTCATCTGTCATCTGTCACCTGTCATCTGTCAACTGTCATCTGTCACGTGTCATCTGTCAACTGTCATCTGTCATCTGTCACCTGTTATTTGTCAACTGTCATCAGTCATCTATCAACTGTCATGTGTCACCTGTCATCTGTCATCTGTCACCTGTCATTTGTCAACTGTCAACTGTCATCTGTCACCTGTCATTTGTCAACTGTCATCAGTCATCTATCAACTGTCATGTGTCACCTGTCATCTGTCATCTGTCACCTGTCATCTGTCATCTGTCAACTGTCATCTGTCACCTGTCATCTGTCAACTGTCATCTGTCATCTGTCACCTGTCATCTGTCAACTGTCATCTGTCACCTGTCATCTGTCAACTGTCATCTGTTATCTATCACCTGTTATTTGTCAACTGTCATCAGTCATCTATCAACTGTTATGTGTCACCTGTCATCTGTCATCTGTCACCTGTCATCTGTCAACTGTCATCTGTCACGTGTCATCTGTCAACTGTCATCTGTCATCTGTCACCTGTTATTTGTCAACTGTCATCAGTCATCTATCAACTGTCATGTGTCACCTGTCATCTGTCATCTGTCACCTGTCATCTGTCAACTGTCATCTGTCACGTGTCATCTGTCAACTGTCATCTGTCATCTGTCACCTGTTATTTGTCAACTGTCATCAGTCATCTATCAACTGTCATCTATCATCTGTCATCTGTCATCTATCAACTATCATCTATCAACTTTCATCTGCCACCTGTCACCTGTCATCTGTCATCTGTTAACTGTCATCTGTCACCTGTCATCTGTCATCTTTCAACTGTCATCTGTCACCTGTCATCTGTCATCTATCAACTATCATCTATCAACTTTCATCTGTCACCTGTCAGCTGTCATCTGTCATCTGTTAACTGTCATCTGTCACCTGTCATCTGTCATCTTTCAACTGTCATCTGTCATCTGTCAACTGTCATATGTCACCTGTCATCTGTCAACTGCCATCTGTCAACTGTTATCTGTCACCTGTCATCTGTCATCTCTCAACTGCCATCTGTCACCTGTCATCTGTCATCTTTCAACTGTCATCTGTCATCTGTCAACTGTCATCTGTCAACTGTCATCTGTCACCTGTCATCTGTCACCCGTCACCTGTCATCTGTCATATGTCAACTGTCATCAGTCACCTGTCATCTATCAACTGTCATCTGACACCTGTCATCTGCCACCTGTCATCTGTCATCTATCAACTATCATCTATCAACTGTCATCTGTCACCTATCACCTGTCATCTGTCATCTGTCAACTGTCATCTGTCATCTGTCATCTTTCAACTGTCATCTGTCATCTGTCAACTGTCATCTGTCACCTGTCATCTGTCAACTGCCATCTGTCACCTGTCATCTGTCATCTTTCAACTGTCATCTGTGATCTGTCAACTGTCATCTGTCAACTGTCATCTGTCACCTGTCATCTGTCAACTGCCATCTGTCACCTGTCATCTGTCATCTTTTAACTGTCATCTGTCATCTGTCAACTGTCATCTGTCACCTGTCATCTGTCAACTGCCATCTGTCACCTGTCATCTGTCATCTTTCAACTGTCATCTGTCATCTGTCAACTGTCATCTGTCACCTGTCATCTGTCAACTGCCATCTGTCACCTGTCATCTGTCATCTTTCAACTGTCATCTGTCATCTGTCAACTGTCATCTGTCAACTGTCATCTGTCAACTGTCACTGTCAACTGTCATCTGTCACCTGTCATCTGTCACCTGTCACCTGTCATCTGTCATCTGTCAACTGTCATCTGTCACCTGTCATCTGTCATCTTTCAACTGTCATCTGTCATCTGTCAACTGTCATCTGTCACCTGTCATCTGTCATCTGTCAACTGTCATCTGTCACCTGTCATCTGTCAACTGTCATCTGTCAACTGTCAACTGTCATCTGTCACCTGTCATCTGTCAACTGTCATATGTCACCTGTCATCTGTCATCTGTCAACTGTCATCTGTCACCTGTCATCTGTCAACTGTCATCTGTCATATGTCACCTGTCATCTGTCAACTGTCATCTGTCATCTGTCATCTGTCAACTGTCATTTGTCATCTGTCACCTGTTATTTGTCAACTGTCATCAGTCATCTATCAACTGTCATGTGTCACCTGTTATCTGTCATCTGTCACCTGTCACCGGCCACCTGTCTACTGTCACCTGTCATCTGTCACCTGTCATCTGTCATCTTTCAACTGTCATCTGTCATCTGTCAACTGTCATCTGTCATTTCTCAACTGTCACCTGTTATCTGTCAACTGTCATCTGTCACCTGTCATTTGTCAACTGTCAACTGTCATCTGTCACCTGTCATATGTCATCTTTCAACTGTCATCTGTCATCTGTCAACTGTCAACTGTCAACTGTCATCTGTCATCTTTTAACTGTGATCTGTCATCTGTCAAATGTCACCTGTCATCTGTCAACTGTCATCTGTCATCTGTCATCTGTCAATTGCCATCTGTCACCTGTCATCTGTCATCATTCAACTGTCATCTGTCATCTGTCAACTGTCATCTGTCAACTGTCATCTGTCACCTGTCATCTGTCACCTGTCACCTGTTATCTGTCATCTGTCAACTGTCATCTGTCACCTGTCATCTGTCATCTTTCAACTGTCATCTGTCATCTATCAACTGTCATCTGTCACCTGTCATCTGTCATCTGTCAACTGTCATTTGTCACCTGTCATCTGTCAACTGTCACCTGTCATCTGTCAACTGTCAACTGTCATCTGTAACCTGTCATCTGTCAACTGTCATATGTCACCTGTCATCTGTCATCTGTCAACTGTCATCTGTCACCTGTCATCTGTCAACTGTCATCTGTCATCTGTCACCTGTCATCTGTCAACTGTCATCTGTCACCTGTCATCTGTCAACTGTCATCTGTCATCGGTCACCTGTTATTTGTCAACTGTCATCAGTCATCTAACAACTGTCATCTGTCAACTGTCATCTGTCACCTGTCATCTGTCATCTGTCAACTGTCATTTGTCACCTGTCATCTGTCAACTGTCACCTGTCATCTGTCAACTGTCAACTGTCATCTGTCACCTGTCATCTGTCAACTGTCATCTGTCATCTGTCACCTGTCATCTGTCAACTGTCATCTGTCACCTGTCATCTGTCAACTGTCATCTGTCATCGGTCACCTGTCATCTGTCATCTGTCATCTGTCACCTGTCATCTGTCAACTGTCACCGGCCACCTGTCTACTGTCACCTGTCATCTGTCACCTGTCATCTGTCATCTTTCAACTGTCATCTGTCATCTGTCAACTGTCATCTGTCATCTGTCAACTGTCACCTGTCATCTGTCAACTGTCATCTGTCACCTGTCATCTGTCAACTTCCATCTGTCACCTGTCATCTGTCATCTTTCAACTGTCATCTGTCATCTGTCAACTGTCATCTGTCACCTGTCATCTGTCAACTGTCATCTGTCATATGTCACCTGTCATCTGTCAACTGTCATCTGTCATCTGTCATCTGTCAACTGTCATTTGTCATCTGTCACCTGTTATTTGTCAACTGTCATCAGTCATCTATCAACTGTCATGTGTCACCTGTTATCTGTCATCTGTCACCTGTCACCGGCCACCTGTCTACTGTCACCTGTCATCTGTCACCTGTCATCTGTCATCTTTCAACTGTCATCTGTCATCTGTCAACTGTCATCTGTCATTTCTCAACTGTCACCTGTTATCTGTCAACTGTCATCTGTCACCTGTCATCTGTCAACTGTCAACTGTCATCTGTCACCTGTCATCTGTCATCTTTCAACTGTCATCTGTCATCTGTCAACTGTCATCTGTCACCTGTCATCTGTCAACTGCCATCTGTCACCTGTCATCTGTCATCTTTCAACTGTCATCTGTCATCTGTCAACTGTCATCTGTCACCTGTCATCTGTCAACTGCCATCTGTCACCTGTCATCTGTCATCTTTCAACTGTCATCTGTCATCTGTCAACTGTCATCTGTCAACTGTCATCTGTCAACTGTCACTGTCAACTGTCATCTGTCACCTGTCATCTGTCACCTGTCATCTGTCATCTTTCAACTGTCATCTGTCATCTGTCAACTGTCATCTGTCACCTGCCATCTGTCAACTGCCATCTGTCACCTGTCATCTGTCATCTTTCAACTGTCATCTGTCATCTGTCATCTGTCATCTTTCAACTGTCATCTGTCATCTGTCAACTGTCATCTGTCATTTCTCAACTGTCACCTGTCATCTGTCAACTGTCATCTGTCACCTGTCATCTGTCAGCTGTCAACTGTCATCTGTCACTTGTCATATGTCATCTTTCAACTGTCATCTGTCATCTGTCAACTATCAACTGTCAACTGTCATCTGTCATCTTTTAACTGTCATCTGTCATGTGTCAACTGTCACCTGTCATCTGTCAACTGTCATCTGTCATCTGTCAATTGCCATCTGTCATCTGTCATCTGTCATCTTTCAACTGTCATCTGTCATCTGTCAACTGTCATCTGTCAACTGTCATCTGTCACCTGTCATCTGTCTCCTGTCACCTGTCATCTGTCATCTGTCAACTGTCATCTGTCACCTGTCATCTGTCATCTTTCAACTGTCATCTGTCATCTGTCAACTGTCATCTGTCACCTGTCATCTGTCATCTGTCAACTGTCATTTGTCACCTGTCATCTGTCAACTGTCACCTGTCATCTGTCAACTGTAAACTGTCATCTAACACCTGTCATCTGTCAACTGTCATATGTCACCTGTCATCTGTCATCTGTCAACTGTCATCTGTCACCTGTCATCTGTCAACTGTCATCTGTCATCTGTCACCTGTCATCTGTCAACTGTCATCTGTCACCTGTCATCTGTCAACTGTCATCTGTCATCTGTCACCTGTTATTTGTCAACTGTCATCAGTCATCTATCAACTGTCATGTGTCACCTGTCATGTGTCATCTGTCACCTGTCACCGGCCACCTGTCTACTGTCACCTGTCATCTGTCACCTGTCATCTGTCATCTTTCAACTGTCATCTGTCATCTGTCAACTGTCATCTGTCATCTGTCAACTGCCATCTGTCACCTGTCATCTGTCATCTTTCAACTGTCATCTGTCATCTGTCAACTGTTATCTGTCAACTGTCACCTGTCACCTGTCACCTGTCATCTGTCATCTGTCAACTGTCATCTGTCACCTGTCATCTGTCATCTTTCAACTGTCATCTGTCAACTGTCATCTGTCAACTGTCATCTGTCACCTGTCATCTGTCTCCTGTCACCTGTCATCTGTCATCTGTCAACTGTCATCTGTCACCTGTCATCTGTCATCTTTCAACTGTCATCTGTCATCTGTCAACTGTCATCTGTCACCTGTCATCTGTCATCTGTCAACTGTCATTTGTCACCTGTCATCTGTCAACTGTCACCTGTCATCTGTCAACTGTAAACTGTCATCTAACACCTGTCATCTGTCAACTGTCATATGTCACCTGTCATCTGTCATCTGTCAACTGTCATCTGTCACCTGTCATCTGTCAACTGTCATCTGTCATCTCTCACCTGTCATCTGTCAACTGTCATCTGTCACCTGTCATCTGTCAACTGTCATCTGTCATCTGTCACCTGTTATTTGTCAACTGTCATCAGTCATCTATCAACTGTCATGTGTCACCTGTCATGTGTCATCTGTCACCTGTCACCGGCCACCTGTCTACTGTCACCTGTCATCTGTCACCTGTCATCTGTCATCTTTCAACTGCCATCTGTCACCTGTCATCTGTCATCTTTCAACTGTCATCTGTCATCTGTCAACTGTTATCTGTCAACTGTCACCTGTCACCTGTCACCTGTCATCTGTCATCTGTCAACTGTCATCTGTCACCTGTCATCTGTCATCTTTCAACTGTCATCTGTCAACTGTCATCTGTCACCTGTCATCTGTCATCTGTCAACTGTCATCTGTCACATGTCATCTGTCAACTGTCACCTGTCATCTGTCATCTGTCAATTGCCATCTGTCATCTGTCATCTGTCATCTTTCAACTGTCATCTGTCATCTGTCAACTGTCATCTGTCAACTGTCATCTGTTACCTGTCATCTGTCTCCTGTCACCTGTCATCTGTCATCTGTCAACTGTCATCTGTCACCTGTCATCTGTCATCTTTCAACTGTCATCTGTCATCTGTCAACTGTCATCTGTCACCTGTCATCTGTCTCCTGTCACCTGTCATCTGTCATCTGTCAACTGTCATCTGTCACCTGTCATCTGTCATCTTTCAACTGTCATCTGTCAACTGTCATCTGTCACCTGTCATCTGTCATCTGTCAACTGTCATCTGTCACATGTCATCTGTCAACTGTCACCTGTCATCTGTCATCTGTCAATTGCCATCTGTCATCTGTCATCTGTCATCTTTAAACTGTCATCTGTCATCTGTCAACTGTCATCTGTCAACTGTCATCTGTCACCTGTCATCTGTCTCCTGTCACCTGTCATCTGTCATCTGTCAACTGTCATCTGTCACCTGTCATCTGTCATCTTTCAACTGTCACCTGTCATCTGTCATCTGTCAACTGTCACCTGTCATCTGTCATCTGTCACCTGTTATTTGTCAACTGTCATCAGTCATCTATCAACTGTCATGTGTCACCTGTCACCTGTCATCTATCAACTGTCAGCTGTCATCTGTCAAGTCACCTGTCATTTGTCATATGTCATCTGTCTACCGTCATCTGTCAACTGTCATCTGTCACCTGTCATTCATCAACTGTCACCTGTCATTTGTCATTTGCCATCTCTCTACCGTCATCTATCATCTGTCAACTGTCAACTGTCATTTGTCATTTGTCATCTGTCTACCGTCATCTGTCAACTGTCATCTGTCACCTGTCATCTGTCATCTGTCAACTGTCATCTGTCAACTGTCACCCGTCATCTGTCATCTGTCCCCTGTCATCTATCAACTGCCATCTGTCATCTGTCATCAGTCACCTGTCATCTATCAACTGTCATCTGACACCTGTCATCTGCCACCTTTCATCTGTCATCTATCAACTATCATCTATCAACTGTCATCTGTCACCTGTCACCTGTCATCTGTCATCTGTCAACTGTCATCTGTCACTTGTCATCTGTCATCTTTCAACTGTCATCTGTCATCTGTCAACTGTTATCTGTCACCTGTCATCTGTCAACTGCCATCTGTCACCAGTCATCTGTCATCTTTCAACTGTCATCTGTCATCTGTAACCTGTCATCTGTCAACTGTCATATGTCACCTGTCATCTGTCATCTGTCAACTGTCATCTGTCACCTGTCATCTGTCAACTGTCATCTGTCATCTGTCACCTGTCATCTGTCAACTGTCATCTGTCACCTGTCATCTGTCAACTGTCATCTGTCATCGGTCACCTGTTATTTGTCAACTGTCATCAGTCATCTAACAACTGTCATGTGTCACCTGTCATGTGTCATCTGTCACCTGTCACCGGCCACCTGTCTACTGTCACCTGTCATCTGTCACCTGTCATCTGTCATCTTTCAACTGTCATCTGTCATCTGTCAACTGTCATCTGTCATCTGTCATCTGTCAACTGTCACCTGTCATCTGTCAACTGTCATCTGTCACCTGTCATCTGTCAACTGTCATCTGTCACCTGTCATCTGTCACCTGTCACCTGTCATCTGTCATCTGTCAACTGTCATCTGTCACCTGTCACCTGTCATCTGTCACCTGTCATCTATCAACTGTCATCTGTCAATTGTCATCTATCAACTGTCATCTGTAATCTGTCACCTGTCATCTGTCAACTGTCACCTGTCATCTGTCAACTGTCATCTGTCACCTGTCATCTGTCAACTGTCATCTGTCACCTGTCATCTGTCATCTTTCAACTGTCATCTGTCATCTGTCAATTGTCAACTGTCAACTGTCATCTGTCAACTGTCACCTGTTATCTGTCAACTGTCAACTGTCATCTGTCACTTGTCATCTGTCATCTTTCAACTGTCATCTGTCACCTGTCATTTGTCAACTGTCAACTGTCATCTGTCACCTGTCTTCTGTCATCTTTCAACTGTCATCTGTCAGCTGTCATCTGTCAACTGTCATCTGTCACCTGTCATCTGTCATCTTTCAACTGTCATCTGTCACCTGTCATCTGTCAACTGTCATCTGTCACCTGTCATCTGTCATCTTTCAACTGTCACCTGTCATCTGTCATCTGTCAACTGTCACCTGTCATCTGTCATCTGTCACCTGTTATTTGTCAACTGTCATCAGTCATCTATCAACTGTCATGTGTCACCTGTCACCTGTCATCTATCAACTGTCAGCTGTCATCTGTCAAGTCACCTGTCATTTGTCATATGTCATCTGTCTACCGTCATCTGTCAACTGTCATCTGTCACCTGTCATTCATCAACTGTCACCTGTCATTTGTCATTTGCCATCTCTCTACCGTCATCTATCATCTGTCAACTGTCAACTGTCATTTGTCATTTGTCATCTGTCTACCGTCTGTCAACTGTCATCTGTCACCTGTCATCTGTCATCTGTCAACTGTCATCTGTCAACTGTCACCCGTCATCTGTCATCTGTCCCCTGTCATCTATCAACTGCCATCTGTCATCTGTCATCAGTCACCTGTCATCTATCAACTGTCATCTGCCACCTTTCATCTGTCATCTATCAACTATCATCTATCAACTGTCATCTGTCACCTGTCACCTGTCATCTGTCATCTGTCAACTGTCATCTGTCACTTGTCATCTGTCATCTTTCAACTGTCATCTGTCATCTGTCAACTGTTATCTGTCACCTGTCATCTGTCAACTGCCATCTGTCACCAGTCATCTGTCATCTTTCAACTGTCATCTGTCATCTGTCAACTGTCATCTGTCAACTGTCATCTGTCACCTGTCATCTGTCATCTTTCAACTGTCATCTGTCATCTGTCAACTGTCATCTGTCATCTGTCAACTGTCATCTGTCACCTGTCACCTGTCAACTGCCATCTGTCACCTGTCATCTGTCATCTTTCAACTGTCATCTGTCATCTGTCAACTGTCATCTGTCAACTGTCATCTGTCACCTGTCAACCGTCACCTGTCACCTGTCATCTGTCATCTGTCAACTGTCATCTGTCAAATGTCATCTGTCATCTTTCAACTGTCATCTGTCATCTGTCAACTGTCATCTGTCACCTGTCATCTGTCATCTGTCAACTGTCATCTGTCAACTGTCAACTGCAATCTGTCACCTGTCATCTGTCAACTGTCAACTGTCATCTGTCATCTGTCACCTGTTATTTGTCAACTGTCATGTGTCACCTGTCATCTGTCAACTGCCATCTGTCACCTGTCATCTGTCATTTTTCAACTGTCATCTGTCATCTGTCAACTGTTACCTGTTAACTGTCATCTGTCACCTGTCACCTGTCATCTGTCATCTGTCAACTGTCATCTGTCACCTGTCATCTGTCATCTTTCAACTGTCATCTGTCATCTGTCACCTGTCATCTGTCATCTTTCAACTGTCATCTGACATCTGTCAACTGTCATCTGTTATCTGTCAACTGTCATCTGTCACCTGTCATCTCTCAACTGCCATCTGTCACCTGTCATCTGTCATCTTTCAACTGTCATCTGTCATCTGTCAACTGTCATCTGTCAACTGTCATCTGTCACCTGTCATCTGTCACCTGTCACCTGTCATCTGTCATCTGTCAACTGTCATCTGTCACCTGTCATCTGTCATCTTTCAACTGTCATCTGTCATCTGTCAACTGTCATCTGTCACCTGTCATCTGTCATCTGTCAACTGTCATCTGTCACCTGTCATCTGTCAACTGTCACCTGTCATCTGTCAACTGTCAACTGCAATCTGTCACCTGTCATCTGTCAACCGTCATGTCACCTGTCATCTGTCATCTGTCAACTGTCATCTGTCACCTGTCATCTGTCAACTGTCATCTGTCACCTGTCATCTGTCACCTGTTATTTGTCAACTGTCATCAGTCATCTATCAACTGTCATGTGTCACCTGTCATCTGTCATTTGTCACCTGTCACCGGCCACCTGTCTACTGTGCCCTGTCATCTGTCATCTTTCAACTGTCATCTGTCATCTGTCAACTGTCATCTGTCATCTGTCAACTGTCATCTGTCACCTGTTATCTGTCAACTTCCATCTGTCACCTGTCATCTGTCATCTTTTAACTGTCATCTGTCATCTGTCAACTGTTATCTGTCAACTGTCATCTGTCACCTGTCACCTGTCATCTGTCATCTGTCGACTGTCATCTGTCACCTGTCATCTGTCATCTTTCAACTGTCATCTGTCATCTGTCAACTGTCATCTGTCACCTGTCATCTGTCATCTGTCAACTGTCATCTGTCACCTGTCATCTGTCAACTGTCACCTGTCATCTGTCAACTGTCAACTGTCATCTGTTACCTGTCAGCTGTCATCTTTCAACTGTCATCTGTCACCTGTCATCTGTCATCTGTCACCTGTCATCTGTCATCTTTCAACTGTCATCTGTCACCTGTCATCTGTCAACTGTCATATGTCACCTGTCATCTGTCATCTGTCAACTGTCATCTGTCACCTTTCATCTGTCAACTGTCATCTGTCATCTGTCACCTGTCATCCGTCAACTGTCATCTGTCACCTGTCATCTGTCAACTGTCATCTGTCATCTGTCACCTGTTATTTGTCAACTGTCATCAGTCATCTATCAACTGTCATGTGTCACCTGTCATCTGTCATTTGTCACCTGTCACCGGCCACCTGTCTACTGTCACCTTTCATCTGTCACCTGTCATCTGTCATCTTTCAACTGTCATCTGTCATCTGTCAACTGTCACTTGTCATCTGTCAACTGTCACCTGTCATCTGTCAACTGTCATCTGTCACCTGTCATCTGTCAACTGTCATCTGTCAATTGTCATCTGTCACCTGTCATCTGTCAACTGCCATCTGTCACCTGTCATCTGTCATCTGTCAACTGTCATCTGTCAACTGTCATCTGTCACCTGTCATCTGTCACCTGTCACCTGTCATCTGTCATCTGTCACCTGTCATCTGTCACCTGTCACCTGTCATCTGTCATCTGTCACCTGTCATCTGTCATCTTTCAACTGTCATCTGTCATTTGTCAACTGTCATCTGTCACCTGTCATCTGTCAACTGTCATCTGTCACCTGTCATCTGTCAACTGTCACCTGTCATCTGTCAACTGTCAACTGTCATCTATCACCTGTCATCTGTCAACTGTCATATGTCACATGTCATCTGTTATCTGTCAACTGTCATCTGTCACCTGTCATCTGTCAACTGTCATCTGTCATCTGTCAACTGTCATCTGTCATCTGTCATCTTTCAACTGTCATCTGTCATCTGTCAACTGTCATCTGTCACCTGTCATCTGTCAACTGTCACCTGTCATCTGTCAACTGTCATCTATCACCTGTCATCTGTCAACTGTCATATGTCACATGTCATCTGTCATCTGTCAACTGTCATCTGTCACCTGTCATCTGTCACCTGTCATGTGTCATCTGTCAACTGTCATCTGTCATCTGTCAACTGTCATCTGTCACCTGTCATCTGTCAACTGCCATCTGTCACCTGTCATCTGTCATATTTCAACTGTCATCTGTCATCTGTCAACTGTCATCTGTCAACTGTCATCTGTCACCTGTCATCTGTCAACTGCCATCTGTCACCTGTCATCTGTCATCTTTCAACTGTCATCTGTCATCTGTCAACTGTCATCTGTCACCTGTCATCTGTCAACTGCCATCTGTCACCTGTCATCTGTCATCTTTCAACTGTCATCTGTCATCTGTCAACTGTCATCTGTCACCTGTCATCTGTCAACTGTCATCTGTCATATGTCACCTGTCATCTGTCAACTGTCATCTGTCATCTGTCATCTGTCAACTGTCATTTGTCATCTGTCACCTGTTATTTGTCAACTGTCATCAGTCATCTATCAACTGTCATGTGTCACCTGTTATCTGTCATCTGTCACCTGTCACCGGCCACCTGTCTACTGTCACCTGTCATCTGTCACCTGTCATCTGTCATCTTTCAACTGTCATCTGTCATCTGTCAACTGTCATCTGTCATTTCTCAACTGTCACCTGTTATCTGTCAACTGTCATCTGTCACCTGTCATCTGTCAACTGTCAACTGTCATCTGTCACCTGTCATCTGTCATCTTTCAACTGTCATCTGTCATCTGTCAACTGTCATCTGTCACCTGTCATCTGTCAACTGCCATCTGTCACCTGTCATCTGTCATCTTTCAACTGTCATCTGTCATCTGTCAACTGTCATCTGTCACCTGTCATCTGTCAACTGCCATCTGTCACCTGTCATCTGTCATCTTTCAACTGTCATCTGTCATCTGTCAACTGTCATCTGTCAACTGTCATCTGTCAACTGTCACTGTCAACTGTCATCTGTCACCTGTCATCTGTCACCTGTCATCTGTCATCTTTCAACTGTCATCTGTCATCTGTCAACTGTCATCTGTCACCTGTCATCTGTCAACTGCCATCTGTCACCTGTCATCTGTCATCTTTCAACTGTCATCTGTCATCTGTCATCTGTCATCTTTCAACTGTCATCTGTCATCTGTCAACTGTCATCTGTCATTTCTCAACTGTCACCTGTCATCTGTCAACTGTCATCTGTCACCTGTCATCTGTCAGCTGTCAACTGTCATCTGTCACCTGTCATATGTCATCTTTCAACTGTCATCTGTCATCTGTCAACTGTCAACTGTCAACTGTCAACTGTCATCTGTCATCTTTTAACTGTCATCTGTCATCTGTCAACTGTCACCTGTCATCTGTCAACTGTCATCTGTCATCTGTCATCTGTCAATTGCCATCTGTCATCTGTCATCTGTCATCTTTCAACTGTCATCTGTCATCTGTCAACTGTCATCTGTCAACTGTCATCTGTTACCTGTCATCTGTCTCCTGTCACCTGTCATCTGTCATCTGTCAACTGTCATCTGTCACCTGTCATCTGTCATCTTTCAACTGTCATCTGTCATCTGTCAACTGTCATCTGTCACCTGTCATCTGTCATCTGTCAACTGTCATTTGTCACCTGTCATCTGTCAACTGTCACCTGTCATCTGTCAACTGTAAACTGTCATCAACACCTGTCATCTGTCAACTGTCATATGTCACCTGTCATCTGTCATCTGTCAACTGTCATCTGTCACCTGTCATCTGTCAACTGTCATCTGTCATCTGTCACCTGTCATCTGTCAACTGTCATCTGTCACCTGTCATCTGTCAACTGTCATCTGTCATCTGTCACCTGTTATTTGTCAACTGTCATCAGTCATCTATCAACTGTCATGTGTCACCTGTCATGTGTCATCTGTCACCTGTCACCGGCCACCTGTCTACTGTCACCTGTCATCTGTCACCTGTCATCTGTCATCTTTCAACTGTCATCTGTCATCTGTCAACTGTCATCTGTCATCTGTCAACTGTCATCTGTCATCTGTCAACTGTCATCTGTCATCTGTCAACTGCCATCTGTCACCTGTCATCTGTCATCTTTCAACTGTCATCTGTCATCTGTCAACTGTTATCTATCAACTGTCACCTGTCACCTGTCACCTGTCATCTGTCATCTGTCAACTGTCATCTGTCACCTGTCATCTGTCATCTTTCAACTGTCATCTGTCAACTGTCATCTGTCACCTGTCATCTGTCATCTGTCAACTGTCATCTGCACATGTCATCTGTCAACTGTCACCTGTCATCTGTCATCTGTCAATTGCCATCTGTCATCTGTCATCTGTCATCTTTCAACTGTCATCTGTCATCTGTCAACTGTCATCTATCAACTGTCATCTGTCACCTGTCATCTGTCTCCTGTCACCTGTCATCTGTCATCTGTCAACTGTCATCTGTCACCTGTCATCTGTCATCTTTCAACTGTCATCTGTCATCTGTCAACTGTCATCTGTCACCTGTCATCTGTCATCTGTCAACTGTCATTTGTCACCTGTCATCTGTCAACTGTCACCTGTCATCTGTCAACTGTCAACTGTCATCTGTCACCTGTCATCTGTCAACTGTCATCTGTCACCTGTCATTTGTCAACTGTCATCTGTCATCTGTCACCTGTCATCTGTCAACTGTCATCTGTCATCTGTCACCTGTCA